>JARHVA010003801.1:170000-240000 GCA_037957365.1 Torreya grandis | reverse complement strand
ATGTAAAATATGAAGTATTTTGTGCTAAGAACCATTAATTATGATCAAAATCTAATATAATAAATAATTTAAGATGGATATTTATAATTACAATTAAACTTTAATGAATTGAATAAAAAGGAGCAACTGGAATGGTAGGGCAAAAAAGAAACATGTTGATGATCTTCATTCTAAACATCATGACAAAGTTCAAATTTCATCTAGACATGCACTTAGCTAATATATGACATGAAGTAGAATAATATCAAATCATATAAAACATAAATAAAACATATAAGTATGGTGTGAAATAATTAAAATAAGAACCATATTCAATTTAAAGATTTACTCCTGCAAGTAAACAACATTAGCCCAAATGCAAGAAGAGTAAAGAAAATGAAATGAACCTAGGAACTTTCAATTAACCTAACATTGGCACAAGTTAAAAAATATGAATTAAAAGGTGAAAATCAAGAATTAACAATAATAATTCAAATGTATAAATTAAACCAAGAAATTGAAAGAGAAGCCATGATAGAAAACACATAGACAAATACTAGACAAACTTTGTAAAATTCGTTGCTTGTACTGCTTGCTTCAAGTTTACAAATTAATTTTAGCTCTAAAAACTCCTTCCTTTTTACAATTGATAATAATCCTTTTATATAATTCAAGGAATTATGTTGGTCAGTCATATCCAATTACAAAAGTACAAGTGTTAGGGAATTTATCCTTTTAAAAAATGTTCTAGAATACACTAGACTTTCCCTAATGGACTAATATATAGGTAATGTGTTTTACAAGATACACATGCATTTAAAAAAATAATATTCCATTTTTAAGATATATAATGCTTATCTATAGGAAGAATATTCATAATTTGACTAATATTTGAGACCCTTGTGTTGCTATAAGATCTTCATTTCTCTTTGATGTTATTCATCAATTAACTTCAAATTAACAATAGGTTCCATGAAGAGTTCATCTTCTTAGTCTACCAAGATTCTAAGATCTATATCATTTATTATTAAAGCCTTTTTGATTCTCCTAAATTCAATAATCTCTTTTTCTAATATAAGGATCATGGCCATGATCCTACTATTGTTCATATAAATCTTTCTTTGAATTTTGGTCTTCATCAAGGATGAGGCCCAAGGAACTAAGTGTAGTAGGATCGATGATTATGGTTCTAATTAAGTGTTCCATCCTATATGGTAGTTGTTTGTCATCCTCAAAGAGGTTTTCTAAGTTCTTAGACCAGGTGCTCAAACCCTTTATATTGTCCATAAGTAATCTCATGACTATGTTTAGATGAGCCAAGCTTATTGTTTTGAAATAAGGGATTTAATCTTCAATCAAAATATTGATCAAATATTTTATTCTATCCCTTGAACTCTACCATTGGTCATGGATTTTTTCAAATTGCTCACTAGTGGTTTATAGTTTAATTTTACATCTAATTACCCTTACACAAATGACAATCCAACTTCTCTGTCTTGATTATGGTGAATATAGGGCTGAGATATAGATTCTATACTGGCCAAAGATTTCCTCAATGTTTGTATAGTGCTTTAATGGTGGTAGACATTTTAACTTATGTATGCTTCATGACTTAGATCCCAATTAGATTGCATACTTATACCCTTGTATTTCTTGGGTTTGAAAGATCTTCCACTTAGCATATTATACTTATGTATCTCTAATGTGGCATCACCGTGGCATGCATGTGGGATTTTTTCATAATTTTACTCATTAATATTTTAAAATTGACCATTTAATTTTTTTAAAAATGCCTTTATCTTGCACCATTAGATCATCCTTTTATAGTTCAATGTAAATTATTGATCTTGATCTAAGAAATTTAATGTTATTGGTTGATTGATAAGTTTCCTATGGTTATGACACTTGTCACTTTTGTATTCACTCAATTTTTTATTGAAATGTCAAATTTGATCTTACACCATTGATATTAATTGCATGGATAAATTGTGCTTCATTGATCTTGATCTATTGAATTATACCTCTTGCTCTATAGACCATTGATCTAAATGTGTACACTTATCTATATACCATCAATATTTGAATGATGTTTTATCTTTAATTTGTGTCCCAAAACTATTCCATGTGTCATCTCCAAATTCATCCCCAAAGATTTTGACTTTTTAATGTTCATCATGCACCATCCAATCATCCTCACCTGAGCAAGTGCACATCATTAGATCTTGATTCTTATTGTTAATGCCATTGGTTTTTGAGTGTTATTTGGTTGATAGTGTGGCACTTATCACACTCTCACTTATCTTGGGGCTCCATTAAATTATTGACTTGATACACATTTTTAGATCAATTTAGCCTAATAAAACATGTATCATTGATCTTTGGAAGATACTCAAACTTTAGCTTCAGGTTAAGGCATTGAATTTTAAAATTCAATCATGCACCATTGATCTCATTCATCTAGGAAAACATAAATCATTGATCATTAAAAATTATATTTAAGTCAATGTTCATGAAAATAAAGAACTTAGAAAAAAAATTGGACTATAGTTTTATTTCATATTGATAAACATGGGCAAGACCTTAGGAAAAACATTTTAAGCTAAGTTTTGAGACATAATAAATGGGACCTCATGAATAATCAAAGACATAACATATAGTTTTATCCTAAGGTTTGTTGTATTAATAAATATAATGAACTTTAGGTTAAGGCTTTTAGGCTAGGTCTATAGTAAAAGGGATCCTTTGTTTAGTTAGACCATGTGGAAATAAAAGACCAAACATAAAAAATTTAGACTAAGGCTTGGTTGTGTTAAAAAACATGACTAAACTTTAGTCTAAAAATTAAATTAAGTCCATGTCATGATAAATATTTCCTGTGTAAATTGTTCTCACCAAATTTGAATTTGCTTCAAAGGGACTTGAGCTAGGGAAATTTGAATGAGGGTTTCAAGATGATTAAACATGACTTCAAATTTAAATTAAATAGACCAAAGGTTAGTAAAATATTATATTGACATTAAGATATGGAACCTAAAACATTACCCATTATAAAAGGAATCCATTAGAGCTACAACCTGAAACATAAAGATAAAATGTTAGTAACTTTAGGAAAGATTAAATCATAATTATGAACAAATATTTTAACAAAATCAAGTGTAGATGATATTCAAATAAATATAATGTGTAGAACACTCTAATGTTGCTCTAATAATATGAGTTTTAAAATTTAGGGTACAAATTTGCATAATTTAAGATAAGGGTCCTAATTTTTTAGAAATGAGGGTATGTTGACCTCAACAAATGGAAACTTCTAGAGGAAACATAGCAATATGTTAGAGTTTAGAGAATTTGGTTTATACTAATAATTAGGCTACCTATTCCATTTTATTAGGCACCATTATTAAGATAAGTTCATAGTTAGAAAAAATTTTGCACATGTATAATTAGGATCAAACATTAAGACATATCCATGTTGCGTGTGTGCTTTGATTCCACTTATTTATTTCCATAGGATAGAGAGAACAACTCCTATATTCATGACTTTAACCATTAATGTTGAATTACATCATATCTAGATGTTAATTAAGAATCTTGATTTGGCTCAAGTAATTCTTGGTCATTGCTCTACTACTAGCTAGACATTCATATCCCCAACATAGATGCCTTTGGATCCACTCAAGGATTTGTTCCACTGCCAGCTAGGCATCCATAGCCCTAATGGAGATTAACAAAATCACCTATACCTAGAAATATTTTTAATATTTGCAATAAGTTCTTATTTTTTATATTTTTAGGTATTTTGAATTTCTAGCAAATGTTGGGAACCAAATTAGCTAGGTTTTGGGATCTGGTCAAAAGTTTGATCTTCAGACAATCATACTTGGCTGTAAACTTTGTCCCAGACAATTAATGTTTTTTAAGTGGAAGCATGACTATATCATAATAATCTAATCTTTCACCCTATATGTGAAATCCTTCTTAGAACCAAACTTAGATTAGAACAAGGTTTATAATCTTAAGGAATAATTAATCTATTTATTATTCTTTACTAGTCTCTCTAAACTATAACATTAAGGTCATAATTTAATAATCTATGATCAACTCATATTTAGAAAACATACCTACATTCCTAAAATTTGAGGTTTCTTTGAGAAATCATATGAATCTTGATCTAAGGGCTATCTAGAATAGACTTATTAAAATCAATAAACAAAGAAGGAAAAGCAAACAAACCAAATAGAAAGCACAACAATAGAAAGCAAGGGAAACAAGCAAATAAAAATATATAAACACTATGTAAAATCAAGGGACAATAAGGAAATAATGAGAAGGAAACTAATTTACCCTACCTACACTAACTCTAACTAGTCTTACATTCATTCCATGAATACTTAAGGTGGGATAATAGAGAAATAATGTTTGAGGTATTACCCATTGGTTGGCAATGTAAACTCTGCTCCTTGCAAGTCTTTTAGTTTGAAGGTGTTGTCTCCTAGGATCTCAACAATTTGATATGGACCAATCCATATAGGTGTGAACTTCCCATGTTTTCCCTATGGTTCTGAGACTTTGTCTAAGAGAAGAACTAAATCTCCTTGTCTAAACACCTTTATCTTTGAACATTTGTCAAACCACCTCTTGACTATGGTTTGATGTCTACTAAAGTTTTAAAAATCCTCCTTTATTTCATCTTTCATCTATATGATGTCGATCAACCTTGAACTTGCAAATTCTTGATCCTCCTCCATGCACTTTTGCATGAAATTATATGTTGGTAGCTTGAGTGTGATGGGAAATATAGGTTCTTAACCATATACCAAAAATAATGGTGATGCCTTAAGAGCTTGCTTAACTCTTACTTTATCTTCCCAAAGGGCATATTATAGTATATTGTGCCATGTGCTTGGTTTATTAGCTGCAAACTTCTTTATGGCTTTCATCAAGATCTTATTTAGTGATTTAAATATTCCATTGCCTTGAGGGTAATGGTTTATGTTGACCAAATTTGACTTTTAGTCAAATTGGGTCAACCCATACATATTTAAAAAATTTAAAAGGCTCTTATATGTCTAAAATGGTCTCATTTGTGTCTAAACACCTCACCCATCCCTTCTCTAGGCTTGGTCTAAGCCTAACTTCCTTGTACTTGTCTAGTCAACCAAAGTCAACTTTGGTCAACTCTAGTCAAACATGGTAAAAGGCTCAATTTTTTTATAAATGTCCTAATATGATAATTTATATTTTTTAAATTTTTCCTATGTCATAAATTTTCCCTTTTCTATGTTTCATATGCAAAAAATGCCTTTTGGTCACTTTTTCAGGGTTCATTAAATGACTTATACAAACTTCTCAAGGGAGAAATTTGTCACAAAATTTAATTTAAATGTGGAGGAGGTAAACAAATTTCAAAAATAATTCAAATTTAGTTAGTAATATGTTTCATTCATGAAAATAGGGAGTTTTCCTTAAAAATAGGTCATTAATGGCACTTGTACAGATGTGGTGAGCTCACCTTCAAGTAAAAACATGAGTAAAATGTTTATTAAACTCCATAAGTTATTTAACATGATTTTTTTTATATAAAAGGTTATAAATTTTGGATTTTTATTCTACTCCTCCTTTCTTGCCTTCACAAGCCAAGAAGGGTCAATTTGGAATGCTTGGTGCAAGTTATACAGGTGGAGTTGGGAAGAGTGCTCTTGGGGGTTGAAATAAGCATGAGTTAGCTTCAATTCCATTTCAATAGTTTTTAGTTTCATCTCTCTTCATTTATGAACCATCACTAAGAATCTAGGCAACTATTTATGGTTCTACATCTATGAAGGGTCATTGTTTGAGCCTGTTTTAGAATATTTTGCTTTGGTTTGATGGATTGGTTATGTTTATATATTTTTTAAGATTTTATATTTCCTATAAATATTTTTTAATTTTTTTATCAATTTTGGAGACCTCAAGAACTCAATAATTCTCTTCTAGGCTTGTTTTTGTTTGCCATTTTCTGCTCTTTTCACCTATAGGCATGTGATTTCCACATAGAGGAAGGTGTTTTAAAGTTGATTTCAAATTTTTATTAATTTAATTTATCCATTTAAGGGATAAAAAATTCATTTGAAGTGTTAGGAGGCTTTTAAACAAACATATTAGTGCTCAATTCCATCCTCTTTGCCTTATATCTTAGAATTTGCATCTACAAGACCCTGTTGACATCATGGTGACATATGGAGAGTTGGATAGGTACTCCAATTTCTTAGAATTTTTAAATGTGCATTGATATGCCCAAGGAAATTACATAAATTTCACATTCATAAGGGTTTCATCTTTTTCATATTATAGCTCACTGTGGTGTATTAGATATACACCTACAACTAGCCTAAACAAAGGGTTGAGATAGTTATTTGAGTGTGGAAGTGAGTTAGGACTTCACTTGAGACAATTTCATGTTGAAATTATCCATGATAGACCCATCCAAGGTTTACTATATCTAGTTATAATTTAAGGTCACTCTAAGGGGAAGAAGATTGTATTTTGGTCTCTTTGTCCCTAAAAACCCTAAATAAAGGTCTACAAGCTTTTTGAAGAAAGCATATAACATGATGGAAAAGTTTTTAAGACATCAAATTTGGTAAATCTTATATCTATATCATAAAGCAACACCCATTCCAAATATTTAGGTCAAAAGGTAAGAGAACGTAGGTTTTTGAAGGATCCCAATATGCTCATAAACACACTAAATTCTTACAATGATGTCTACAAGCCTGAGAAGTAAATGAGACCTTTGCACACAAAAAGCTAATTAAACTTTTCTAAATAGTTTAAGTACCTTCAATGATGAATTTAAAATTCATGAACTATAGGGAACCATTATAAAATTTTATATGAAATGTTTCTAATTCATGTACACATATTAGTTTGTACACAAGCCTTACAAGGTGTACTTACAACCAACATTAACTTAGGCTTGAAAAAGATGGTCTTTTCAGTGAAAGATATGATTGTTTTGAGATGTTTTGTGTTTCTTATTATGAAAATATTATTCAATGGTTTTAATTAATAGGATATGACCTTCATATATTATCCACACCTCCAAGGACATTTACAAGTAGGAGCCTTTCAAACAAGAAACATAGTCATGTTGAAAATAGGCTTAAGATTCTAGAACATGAAGGGTGAAGCAAAGGACATAAATATGATGGGTAACTTTTATAATGGATTTATCACCTTATAATATTTAAAATGGAGTTTTTTAACACTAGTATTAGGCCTCAAATCATGCAATTGACACTTAGAAGTGTCACTGTGGAGGTCAATACAAGAACAGACAAGGATTGGAAGGTCAATCTTGGAGTGTAAGAATGTGAGGAACATATGAAATTTGGAGAGATTATTTAATATTATAAAATATTCATGTTTATTAAAATAATATTATGAATATATCATGATAAATATTGAGTAGACAAGGATCTTAAATCACACTTACACAGTCCATGGTCTAATTCCTTGCATAGTCTACCTTGGAAAACTTAGTCTTGGTTTTTGAGGTCTTTATAGGGTCAAATGGCTGAGTCAGGAGCCTAAATTTTGTATATAATATCCTTAGGAGTTTTAAAATCCATTATGTAATTCATTTTAGGTGATAAAATATGGTAATTACCCCTATTTTGTCTCAGATAGGGGGCACTTTCCCCATACATAGACCCTGCAAACTGTGAAAATAAAGATGGAACATCAACCAAAATTTGAGGGAACCTTGTAATAAGATTGTTTAAGTTGAAATAAAAATATATAAATATGAAAATACAAGATATAATATCTGAGGTCAAATAAGGGACTCTATGAAACAAGCTTTGTAGGCAGGGAAGTTAAGCAAGGTGTAATCTTAACCCCAAAGGAGAAACCACTTTCATTTCTAGAATTTGACAAAAATTATAATTATAATATTTATAAAATATACATGGGGGTATAAATATGGTTTTTTAACCATAATAAGGTATTTAAATCCATTAGGAGGTTAGGTTGAGCCTAGGTTACAGACAAACCTAACTAGACCCAATATGAGGCCTAATGCCTAGAAGCAATCCTATCACCTTTTGGACTGAATAGATGTTGAGACCTATTAGATCACATTATTGGAGTATATATGGAATTTTTTGAACATTTTTTCATATATAATTTAACCAATAAGCCATTACTTGGATTGAAGTTACCTAGATCATGCAAAATGCTCATAAATGACTCAAATGGCTAATTTGGAATGCTTGGAATTTTTCTAAGGATTTGCATGGAGACTCAAATTGATTGTAATAAAGATGAGATAAATGGAGAATATAAATGGGGAGTAAAGGAAATAAATATTATTTTGAGTTATATAGGACTCTCCAAGGCCATGTTACATGTGAATAAGGTATAATCTACCTATACAAATGGTGTATAAAATGGATTCTTTGATAGATTTGTGTGTTTTTAAGGTATGGAGAAGCTTCAAAAGATGAAACAACATTTAAAAGGAATATTATGAATATTTATAAGTCCCCATGTCCATAAATTAAGCTATCTAATCTCTTAAGTGTGGTTACCATCTCATTCATCTTGACCAATCACAGTGAACAAGAAGTGAATACTTAGTGAAAATGGTGCAACTCTAATTAGGAAGCATTTTAAGGATTGATTCATGAATATGATGACTTGGTCACTCTTGATAGGTTTAATTATTCCTTGTGCATGGATAAAATTTTGGAATTGGAATATTTTTAATTCCAAGTGTGAGAGGTGCATGAGAATGAGTCATTTATAACTATTGGAGATGATTTCTCATGGAAAAAAGAATGTGTATGATTAGGGACCATTTTAATGCATATAGGGATTTTTAGTAACCCCAACTACTTATATCAATCATCAAACTTGACCCTACTCAGTGATGAGGTAGTTTTGTGAATAAAAATCATGAGGGAAGTTTCATGTGCAAGAAAAATAACATTTACACCATATATGGAGAAGTTTGATGATTTGAGAGAATTTTTTCCATATTTTCCTTACAAGACCTATCTCATGCCTAATTTTATGAATTTTATAAATAATTATAATTACTTGACAAGTGTCTAGTGACTCTTGACCTTCCCCTTCTCTCTCTCCTCTCATAATTACTATATATTATAGCATTTTTAGTTATACAGATCTCTCCACCTGAGTATGGTGAAGCCCTACTCAATTTTTGCCTTGAAATAATAAATAATGCTATTTTAACTCATTCAAAACTTCATGAAGTGCATGTTATGGTTTTTATTCTTGTATAAGTGTATTTTGCTTACCTTGACATGTTATCCTTCCTAGTTCCTTGTGTAGTTTGAAAGTTCTCTTTTGCAGGTCAACAAGAAGTGTTTAATGTGGATTACAAGTATAGTGAGTAGCTTATTCATTATTGTTTCTAGAAGACCTATTATCTAATTCCTCTAGCCTAATATCTCTTTAAGACCCCATGCTTGAAATATTGATGTCGAAGAGGAGTGTTTAATTATATGAATTTTATGTGTGGGATTCTCTTTGGTTCCAAGTGTATTGTAAGTGGTATGAGTAGACCATTTATTTGATGTATCACCTCCCCTAGATTAGATTTGCTTTCATTTATCTCTCCCTCTTTTTTACCCCCCAAAGTTATTAATAAGTTTAATCCTAAGTGGTACATCAATGGAACTATCCCTAATATAGAAACTCACCTCAAATTTGGGTCACCCACATCCCTAAGGTTTTTCCATTATGCCACTTGAATGAGGAGAGACTTGTCATCTCCTCAAGACTGTAAGTACAAGTGACAATAGTTTGATGAAAAATTGAGGACAATGTTATTTTCATATGCCCACTTAGTTATCTCAATAGATACAAAGGTAGATCCATGATCATAGACTAGATATATAGGTGTCCCAAACCTTATGCATATGTTTTCTTCTAAAATTTTGATCACCTCTTCAGTCTTGCAATATTTAGTTACCACTGCTTCAATCCATCTAGTGTAATAGTCAGTAATAGTTAAAACATACTTGTGACCATAAGAGGAATTAGGTTTAATGACCCCACAAAATCCATTTCCCATTGGGAAAAGTGTTTATCAATCATTACTAGCTTTAGTAGCATGGCTGCCTAGGGCTCTTTAATTTTGAAGACTTAACAAGAGTGAAATTACCTCACATGTTTATGAGCATCTTTGAAGATAGTAGGCCATTATTAACCATCCTTAAGGACATTATGGGTTTTATTCCTTCTATATGGATGTCCACTTCCCAATTTTTCATGGAAAGTGATCAAGACCTCAGTCACTTATTCTTTGAAAACACACCTTAGGTAAATGCCTTCAAAGATATTCCTATACAAAACTGCATCCTATATTAGAAAATGATATATCTTGATCTTTAAATATCTATCTACTTAACCCTATAAGACAATGACCATTGATTAGGAAATGAAAAATATGGACATACCAATCATTGGGCTGAAAATTTTGGTGTTCTACCTACATGACACTCAATTTTGGATTAGTATTGGTAATCAACTGAATTAATCCTTGGCATCTTACCAACTTTGCAATCTTCATCTCTATATCATATTCCTAGAGAACAAATATCCACTTACCTCTCCTTTCTCCAAGTTCACATTGACTAAGCATGAGCTTAGTGGTAGGGTCTCATGGTATTACATGTACTTTATTTCTAAGGATATAATGCATAAATTTAGTCACTACCTTGACTAGAGCACATGCTTGCTTGTCAATAAGAGAATAATTCAATCCAACATTTTTAAAATTAGTACTCATGAAAGCAATAGAATTATCACATCTATATTTATTTTGAGTTAGGATAAATGTAATTATATGGTCATAAGTAAAGGAGCAAAGATAGAAATCTTTAGTAAAGTCTAGAATTATCAACACATGGACTTGTGTAATTTATTATTTTATTTCCTTGAATGCCTTTTTTTTCTCCTAATTATAAGTTATCTTAAGATCTTTCTTCAACATGTCATTCAAAGGTCTAACTATTTCTACAAAACTAGAAATAAACTTTCTTACAACGTTTATTTTACCAAATAATGACATCAATTACTTCCTACTATTAGGGGGATATATATTAGATATTGAATCTACTCTATTAGGTTCTATATATATTACCTCTTTAGTGATAACATGTCCCAAAAATTTTCCCTCAATTACACAAAAAATGCTCTTTTTTGGGTTAAGAGAAATCCCATGCCTTTTACACCTTTCAAATACTTGTTACAAGTACATGATGTGATCTTGCCTATTTTTTGAAAATATAGTTAGGTCATCCATGTAAATAATAATTAACTTACCTATGAGGCCATGAAATGCATGATCTATTGCTCTTTAAAAAATTTCACCTGTATTTATCAATCCAAAGGGCATTCTCTTATGGGCAAAAATGCCCCACTTAGTAGTAAAATTAGTCTTCATCCTATCTTCTTTGTTTACTAGAACCTAATTATACCCTAAAAATTCATCAAGAAAAGACATCATGATAGAAATATAAATAATTTGGATTACTTGGTTAAGAGAAGGTAGGGGTAATTATCCTTTTCAAATTATTTATTTAGAAATCTAAAACCAATGCACAATCTAATTTCACCATTTGTATTCTTAACTGGTACTAGGTTAGCTACAAAGTAGTGTCTAATGGGAAATACTATCTTAACATCTAGTAATTTCTTGACCTCTTTGTATATCATCAATTTTAGGATAGGGTTGACTGACCTTTATTTTTTCTTAAATGGTTTGTAGGCTAATTTTAGAGGTATGTTGTGGGTTATGACCTAAGGATCAAAGATATTCAAGTCATCGTAGGACCATGCTATTACATCATTATATTTGGTCATCAAATATTTTGCTCTCCCAATTTCAATGCTTGTATAAGTTGTACCAATGTTCACCAACTAAGGTTGACCTTGGTAACCTAGGTCCATTTCATTATAGTCTTTCCCATCTACTTTAGAATTCTTAGTAGTCTCAGGTAGTTTGTCTAAATCAAATAATCTCTCTAAGGTAATCATGCATTTGGGGATCTTATTATCATTAAAATTAATGACCTTGACTTTTAGTTTGACAACTTTTTCAAGAGTATTTTCATTAACTTAATCTATATGAGCTTCAAATACTCTCCAGCTAGTCATGAAGTCTAGGATCTATTGGTCATCACTAAATACCCACAAATGGTTTACATTATCAAGGATTGAAGGACATGTAAATAACTCAATATTAAGGTTCTAAGAGTCTTGGCATAGAATAAGATTGGTAGCTACTAAAGAAATATCATCAATATCCTTGTTCTCTTCCCTAAAGATGGAAAAAATGTTAAAAGCATCAAAATGTTCAAATCAAATCCTATAATCTAAATTTGTATATTTTAAGATATGACAAATTTCATTGGTACTTAATTCTTACTTGATTAACCACTAGCTCTAAGTCAGGATATACTAGTAGTTCCTTAACTTTATACTTGATGGTGAGTTGCAATCCTAATATTAAAGCTTCATATTCTAAAAGATTATTAGTGCAAGGAAACTGAAGTCTATATGAAGCATGATACTATTTACCAACAAGGTTAGTTAGAATAATTCCTACTCTAGATATAGACTTACACCTAACACCATCAAAATGTAGTTTTCATAGTCCCTGCGTAATATGAGAAACTTTAGAGTCACATACCTTAGAAGTCTCAAGAGTGTACACTCTTAAATCAGAGTCTACCATGTTAACACTTTTATTGACAACATTGTAATTGGTAATCATGTGCTTCATTTTAGGCTCTCTTTATATCCTAATTTGGTTTTATGATCCCTTCTAAGGAAGCCACATATGTGAACAATCTATTGACATATAACCATTCAAGCTCCTAGTCTAGTCTCTACTCAACAACATCCCATAAACATTAGGGATGTCCATCACTTGGATATCAATGAACTATTAGATCTTTGGCTTTGAGGGAATATACATGTGAACATTTAACAGCTCGCCAATTACTTTGACTCTTTAATTATCTAAATGAGTTACAACTCTACAAGATTTAATTAGAGTCAAACCAAGTTTCTTGAAAATACCTACAGGCATGATATTTTTAGGTAAACCTAAATCTAAAAAATAATTATGCAAGTTATTACCAAATATTCTGAATATTAATAAGAAAGGTGGGACATCTACTTTATTCTTGTGTATTGTAATATTGGCATGTGCAGTATTTTGTGGTTTAGCAAGTTTTTTACTCAAAGACTCTTACAAAAAATCCTCTATTTACTAATCTATGTTAGCTCATGAAATTTTATGTTAACCTTAATATTTTTCATGTTCTCTACAATATTATATCTAGTCCTATTGCAAGAATTATATGTATTAGGATTATGCTTAGAATTACTTCCCTTAGGAGGCTCTAGATCTTTATCTGAGGTAGTACCATGAGTGTCAAAGTTATTTGGAGGAGTTTAAGTGGTCAATGGTTGCTTCTACTCCCTATTTATTAGAGGATAAGTCTTCTTTATAAATTTTTGAAAAGTATGTATCTCTTTAGGAATATCCTCAGTGTCATTATCCTCTTGGAAAGGGAACTCAAATGTCTCCACCATGATAGTTGAATCAGATGATCTAGATGACCTTGAAGAACTAGATGTACCTAAATCACAATCCTTATTAGGTAAAAATTCAAAATTATCTAATTATTCTTGAAATTATTTAAAATCATTACAAAATTCAACATAGTTTATTTCCCCATGCTTAGAAATACAATGAACTCTACAATAGTCAGGTAAATAAACATCATAAATATTTATTTCAAGCACATTCTTGCTAATAGATGACTCATTGTTATTTTTGTTGTGGTAACTATCATTTTGAAATATATTAGTGGTCATATTGGACCTTTGAAAGGAGAAATTCTTACTAGAGCTATCTTCAGTATTACCTACTTGCTTTTGCAATTGAAGGAAGCCAGTGCTAAGATTTTGACTCATTTTAAGGATAGAGTCACTCTCATTCTTTGGTGCCTTAGAATTATGAACTTGAGTATTAGAATTATCTATAGGAATTAAATATTTTTAATCTTATGAATGAGAACCATTGGCAGTATTATTTAAGAATCCTAGGTTTTAAGTATGATGTGCATGACTCAAAGATAGTTGGCTCAAGACTAGAAGTTAGTTCAGGGCAGGCACATTTTGGTTGGCATTGGGAATGACATTAAAAATAGGTAAATGCATATTGACATTAATAACGGAGTATTCCAATTATCCTTGGGGTTGCATCTAGTCATTAATGATCATAGCCTCAACATAATCTAAAGCTAATGTACTTATGGGCCCAATAACTCTCTTCATAAACATATAATTCATGGGATCTAAGGCATCCTTATAAATTATTAAAGCTAAAGCCTCATCACATCTATAAGGAGATATGGTCATATTAAACATCTTTTGGAATATATATTTATAAGATATTATGGGTTCATTTACATCTATTTTCACTATAGTGAATTTCTAGTACAAGACATAAGGACTAATGATTTTGCTAAATTGATCAATGAAAACATTGTTAAAATCAATCAACTAGTAATGTATTTTTTAATAAGCTTGAGAAACCATTCATATGCAGCATATTTGAAAGTGAAATGGAATAGTCTACATGCTACATCTTCATGAGTCACATTCAACAATCTTAAAGTAACTTTGAAACTCTTAATGTGTTCTTCAATAATTATAATGCCACTAGGACTAAATGTTGGCAAATACTTTTCAAGATTACAAGGAAGGTCATGTACCACACCTGTCACATTTATTAAAGAACCACCTATCCAAGTCATACCTTGATAGGGGTTAAACACAAGATTACCTTGAATTGGTGGAGTTGGTAAAGACTTTGAAATTCTATGCTTACCTTTGTCTCACCTAGTTATCTTATGAACTTTTAATGAAAGCAAAGGTTCTATAGTCTCTAAACATGACCTTTTCCTAATTATTGTTAATTCCAACTTGATGGCTTTGAATCCTATTTGAAATATGATGTGTCAATCTTATCTTTAAAGGGAATAATGATCAAACTTGCACATTAAGCAAATTTTACAAATATTTATATAAAAGATGATGAAGGATAATAATATTTAACTAAGTTAACTAAAATATCTATCCAAACACATAAGTATATTTTATCTTTACATGATTAATCTCAAATAAATTAAAATTTGCAAAGGATCAACCCATCTTTGATAAAAACAACTATTAATAACCTCAAACCTATTTAATTGACAAATCCTAAGCCATCTTCACCATAATTAATCATATACATTCAAACAATGTTGATCTTTGTCTAAAGGAAGCACAAAGATTGGTCTAAGACCATAAAGATAAATGATCTTTACATAATCGAGTAAAGAATGACATAATGGTGAAAAGATACACTAATATTTGAACATAGTTCACAAGAATGAGAAAAAGTACTTTAAATCTAAAAATATCTAACTAAGCCCTCCTATCACTAGTGAAGCCCCTCTTGTTGATGCTTGAATATGTATTGCAGGTGCCTAGAGTGTTTAAGAAACACTTCTCATTTTTGAATTCTTGATAATTCAATGCATGAGCTGTAGGTTATAATAATCTTGTTATCTATTGATGTAATATAGGTAGAACAAGTGATCTGTTTCACAAATTTATATTAATTTGGTGGTTTGGATCCACCATGTCCAAATATCTAGTCTATGTAAATATGAAATATTTTATGCTAAGAACAATGAATTATAATCAAAACCTAATATAATAAATAATCTAAGATGTATATTTACAATGATAATTAAACTAGAGTGAATTGATTAGAAAGGAGCAACAAGAAGGGTAGGGGAAAAAATAAACATGTTAATGATATTCATTCCAAACATCATGACAAAGTTAAAATTTCATTTAGACATGCACTTAACCAATGTATGACATGAAGTATCATTATCTCAAATCCTATCACACATCAAGAAAACATCTAAGCATGGTGTAAAATAATGTGAATAAGAACCAGATTCACTTTAAATATTTACTCCTATAAGCAAACAACATTAGCCCAAATGCAAGAAGAGTAAAGAAAAGTAAATGAACCTAGGTACTTTAAATTAACCTAGCATTGACATATGTTAATAACTCTAAATTCAAAGTTGCACATCAAGAATTCATAAGAACAATTAAAATCTAGAAATTAAAAAAAGAAAGTGTGAGAGAAGTCATGATAGCAAACACATAGATAAATATTGGAGAAATTTTATAGAATTCCTTGCTTGTACTACTTGTTCCAAGTTTACAAAGTAATTTTAACTCTAAGAACTCCTTCATTTTTTTATAATTGACAATACTCATTTTATAAAATTCAAGGAAGTATGTCAATTAGTCATATCCAATTACAAATGTATAAGTGTTAGGACAACTATCCTTTCTACAAATGTTTTAGAATAAACTAGACTTTCCCTAATGGACTAATATATAAGCAATGTGCTTTACAAGCTGAAAATTCCTTTACAAAAAGAATATTCCATTTCTAAAATATACAATGTTTAGTTACAGGAAGAATATTCTTAATTTGACTAATATTTGGGACCCTTGTGCTATTGTAAGATCTTCATTGCTCTCTAACGTTATTCATTAATTAGCTTCAAATTAACAATATGTTCCATGAGGATTTCATATTCTTGGTATACCAAGATTATAAGATCTCTATCATTTCTTCCTAAATCCTCTTTAATGCTCCTCACTTTAGTAACATTTTATTTTACTATTAGGATCATGTTCATGATCCTACTATTATCCATCCAAGTCTTTCCTTGGATTTTGCTCTTCCTTGGATTTTGCTCTTCATGATCCTACTATTATCCATCCAAGCCTTTCCTTGGATTTTGCTCTTCATTAGGGATAAGGCCCAAGGAACTAAGTGTAGTAGGATCGATGATCATGGTTCCAAGTAAGTGCTCCATCCTATTTTTAAGTTGTTTGTAATCCTTAAGGAGGTTTTACAAGTTCTTAGACTAGGTTCTCAAACTTAAGTTGTTTGTCATCCTTAAGGAGGTTTTACAAGTTCTTAGACTAGGTGCTCAAACCATTGATCTTGTCCACAAGAAATCCCATGACTTTGTTTAGATGAGATATGATAATTGTTTTTAAATTAGGGATTTGATCTTAAATCAATATATTTATCAAATATTTTATTGTCCCTTTATCACTAACATTGGTCATGGATTTATTCAAATTTCTCACTAATGGTCTATAGTTCAATTCTAGATCAAATTATTGTTACATAAATGACAATTCAGTTTCTCTGGCTTGATTATGGTGAATAAAGGGCCAAACTAATACATGAGCATCACACAATACTTGTACATATGGGTTAAATGTCATGTTTTTGGTTTTATTAGGTTGTTTTGGGTCATTTCAGGTCTAAATGAGCCCATATTAAGTGGACTTAACCAAATTTCAATTTATGGAGTATTGGCAATTTCTCGCCAATTCCTCCTTTTAAAAATTTGAATCTTGGTTCATTTTGGTGGAGCTATTATCATGTGGTAGCATATTCATTAAAGTGGTCTTGTTGTGAATACCCTAAATTATGTCAAGGGCACATAATTTCATAATATTTTTATGTCATTATTCACCTTGTAACTTATTTTAGAGGTTGAGTTGGTTGAGGACTTTCTCAATATATAATGGGTAGTTAGGAATTAGTTATAGGGTTTTGAAGTCTTTATCAAAAGACATTTGTTTTATGTAATCATTCATTCAAGGTAGGAGAGTCATTTAATGTGTGAAACAATTGAGGGGTTGTTTTTCAAAAAGGAACATGTAAAATAACCCCTAAATTTGTGAATGAATACAAGATTTGTATATTTTGAGATAAGAAGACTTTGTGTTTCCCTATGTGTTTGTAGTGACAAGATTGAATGTGCTTGGATGTTCAACAAAGGAAAGAATGATTAAATCAAGTTTGATGATTTTTGTGTTATTTATAAGAAGAATCTTGTTTTATTGTGTTGTTTATTTCCTTTCTATGTTATGAATTTGTTTATGAAATAGGGATGCAAGGTAGACTGTAGATCACTATATGTCCTTGGAAAAATAACTATATTTGTATGTATACAAGAAATAGTTTGAAGGGATTGAGTGAAATTGTATGTTCATTTGATGATACATTTATAAATTATTTTAAAACTTTTATAGTGACTTTATATAAGTGGAAACATAAGTTATATAGACTAGTTATTTTTAGTCCCTATGTATATATAGTGTTTCATTATAGACCCATAGTCCAACTAGGAAACAAGGGAAATGAGAATACAGAAATATAAAGAGATTACATGTTTTAAAAATTTTATTTACTACTTATTCAATTCTTGAGAATCTCTCATAGTAGTTTGGAGCTTTTAAAAACAATCTGAGACATCATTTTGGTCACCTTTTTTGCATACTATCACACAAAGGTAACCTAGAAGACATTAGAATTTTGTAGCAGAGTTGTCAAAAGAAGTATCAAATGATTTAAGGCATATAAAGAGTTTTTATAGAAGTGACTAATTTATCACAAAGATTAGAGTCCTTTTAATAATCATGGAAAACTACTTTGTCTCTTTATAATTATATATAGTCATGGTAGATATATATAGTCAAGTCATTTTGTGAGAAAAAACATAGAAAGAGGGATCAAATGGAGGATCAAATATTTTAGAAAGGTGTCTAGGGGTTATGTAGACCCCAATAAATTATTACAGTCTTTTGAAAATAGTCAATAACCTTGAAACCTAATAATTTACTCTCTCGGGCAGTGGCTATCATAAGAGACCCTATTCTAGGGTTTTAAACTTCAAATTCATGTTGTAATTGAATTAACTAGAGGATTATCTCAAAATTTTGTGAATATAATGGTTTACATGTCCTAAATAGTATTTTTTTAGTTTTCTTTGTGTTCCACTACCTATGTGTATGGTCTAGAAGAGTATAAGTGTCAACAAGATCCTATAAGACCTATTAGACTTAATCCAAGGCTTACTAATGGCTTAAAAGAGGGTCTAAATAATGAGTGAGCACAATAAAATTTGTATAGTTAAAGTTACCAATAAAAGGTATTAGGAAAAGTGATTTTTCCTACAAAAATTAGTGATATTTTTCTGTATAAAGAAATTATGTCTAAAATAGGGCTACTATAAACCCTATCACATTGGCAAAAGGTGTAAATTATTTTAGAGATTTAATGAGGAACCTAGTTAATGGAATAATGAGGCTAGTTAGACTATCAAGAGCATGGTGAAATCAACCAATGTGTGAATATAAAATCAATGAACCTTCATGGAAAGGTGGACATTAAAACATGACATAAACATGAGATGGGATTGAGTATCTAAAATATAAAGAGGATATTATGTGAGAGTGATGTATAGTATAATGGGGATAAAAAATTGAAGGTAAGAACAAGAAAATATGAAGAGATAAAGATTATAAAGGTAGAGGTGAAATAGAGACAAAGAGTTTAATAAGTCAAGAGATCAGAGCTGGGTGGAAAATAGGTAGAGGTAAGTATTGAGGAACCATTTTCTTGTTTTTGTTCCATGAATGATAAAGTGCATGATGAACTCTGCATCATGTGGTATCAGAGTAGGTATATTTTGTGGCAAGGTATGGTTTAAAGTTTTGATGTTGTTGATTCCATATTCATGAAGAATTTGTGAAGTAAATATTGAATGTTGCTTGAGATATGTTTGTCAAAATACTATTTCAATATTGTAGGAATACTAATGAAGAGGCTATAGATGTGAAGGAGAGGTAGAGATATAAGTGAAAGAAAAATTATATCATAAAGACATTAGCCAGGAAGGATTGAAGATAGAAAAAGGAGAGCTAGTGAGAGATCCAAGATAAAAGCTCATAGGTGAGCTTGAGAGAGTCTAATAGGTAGGACAAGAGAAAAAGAAGTCCCAAGTGAGGATACTATAGAGATTGAATCTAAGAAAGAGAGATTCAAGTGAGATAAACCAAGTGAATTGTCAAAGAGGATAATATGGAAGACTTGTCAAAAAGATAAGAGATAGTGAGAATGATGAAGGGCTTGATGTGTGAAGAATGCCACAAGAAGATGATAGACAAAAATAAGATGGAAGTAAAGTAAACATGGTTAGAGAGAGAGAGATAAGGAGATAACAAAAATTAAATAAGCAATGGAAAGGTTAGAGAAGATCATGTAAATGGTGAGACCAAGATTCCAAGTATGCATATAGAAGAAGGTGAGATGGCCTCTCAAACAATTGATGGAATGGAGTAGAAGACAAAAGATGAAATTAAAGAAGCCTAGAAAGAGAAACAAAAAGGAAAGGAAGCCTCGAATGATTATGACTAATGACTACTTTGCATGTTTTTATACAAGTGAAGAGTTGTAAGAAGGATTGAAAAATGAACAACATACTAATGAAGAATAAATTGATTGGATGGTTAAATATGGGGACACAATCATATGTTACCCTGAAGAGGGTGATCCATTGGATGAATATGAAGAATAAAGAGAATTTTTATTATTACCATGCCTCATGAAAATAAATAAATAGGAATATTGAAAATAAGAAAGGGTGGAGAGTCCAAAAATACAAGGTATCTATTTCAATGTCATTTTTGATGAGTATGTTGATATAGATGTTGCTAAGGATGATTTGTATGAAAGCACAATAAAAATAATGAATGTGAGAGTTGAAATAAAAGAAGGTAAAATATAATTAAATGAAGTATTTGACATAAATGAATAAACCTATGAGGTGGAAACAAGAGAATATGAGGAAGAAGCATAAATTAAAGTGATTGACAATATTCAATTGTAGTAGGCTAGAGTGCTTTGTTAGGCACCAATGGAAGATAAAAGTGATGTGTATAAGTGTAAAATATAAGAAGAGAAGTTATGGAAACAAATAATGGGATAATCTGATGTTATAAGTCTCATAGGAGATAAGAATAACATCATAGTAGTTGAGTTGATGTTGGAGAGAATTTTGATCCAAGAGGAAGAAGAGTTGTCAATAAATGAACAAGTATAACTCTAAAAGAGTAATTAAGAGGTGATTTTTATTGACATTTTTGTTTCAAGTTTAGGTCATTAGAGGAAAGATCAACAATTTTCCATGAATATATTGAAGAGACAAAGCAAGAAGAAGAATAAATGAAAGAATAAAAAGGAAGGAGCCATCATGAGCAAGCATCACAAAGGCCTATATGTTTCAAATATGCCTTGGGATCTAGGTGGACATGAACTTGAAATAAATATTCTACAAAAATCATGATTTCAAGATCATTTACAACTTTTATGGGAATGTTTTTCTCACTCCTTGATAATATGATGTAGGATCATCACATACTACTGTACATATGGGTCAAATGTCATGTTTTGGGTTTTAGTAGGTTTATTTTGGGTCATATTAGGTATATAAAAGTCCATATTATGTTTATTACTTATCCAAATTTGAATTTGTGGAGTATTGGTATTTTTTTTTATCAATTCCTCCTTTTGAAATTTTGAATCTTGGTTAGTGTTGGTGGAACTATTATCATGTATTAGCATAGTCAATAAAGTGGTATTGTTTTTAATACCCTCATGTAGGTAAAGGGGAACCTAATTACATAAGATTTTTATATCATTAGTCACCTTGTAACTTATTTGATAAGTTGAGTTGGCTGAGGACTTTCTCAATGTACACTAGGCAATTAGGAATTAGTTATAGGGTTTTGAAGTCTTTATGAAAAAATAGTTGTTTTATGTAATCATTCATTCAAGTTAGGAGAGTAATTAAATGTGTGAAATAATTGAGGGGTTGGTTTTTAAAAGAAACATTTTTAAAAAACCCCAAACGATTGAATGAATAGAAGTTTTGTTTATTTTGAGACAAGAAGACTCTATGTTTCCTTGTGTATTTGTAGTGATGAGATTGATTATTTTTGGATGTTTAGTGAAGTAAGGAATGATTAAGGGAAGTTTGATTATTATTTTGTTATTGGTAAGAATAATTTAGTTTTATTGTGTTTTTAAGTTCCTTTATATGTCATGAAGTTGTTTGTGAAAGAGGGATGCAAGGTAGATTGTAGATCACTATCTATCCTTGGAAAATTAACTATATTTGTATGTATACAAGAAATAATTTGAAGGGATTGAATTAACTTGTATGTTAATTTTATTACACATTTATCAATTATTTTATAACTTTTCTAGTGACTTTATATTTTTTTAAACATAAGTTTCATAGACTGATTACTTTCAGTATCTATGTGTAGATAGTGTTTCAATACAGACCCACAATCCAACTAGGAAACAAGGGAAATGAGAATAAAAAGACATAGAGAGATTAAATTTTTTGTAAAAGGTGTGTATTCCTTACTCAATTCTTGATAATCCTTCATAGCAGTTTGGAACTTTTAAAAAAAAATCTAAGACATCATCATGTTTGCCCTAAGTTGCATACTATCACATAGATGTAACCCAAAAGACATTAGACTTTTTTTGTAGAGTTGTCAAAATAAGTATTGAATTATTTAAGGCATATAAATATTTTTTATATAGGTGATTAATTTCTCACAGAGATTAGATGCATTTTAATAATCCTAGTAAACTATTTTGTCTCTTTACAATTGTATAAAGTCATGGTAAATAGATACAATCAAGTCATTTTGTGAGAGAAAACATAGATAAAGGGATAAAATGGAGGATCAAACCTTTGAGAAAGGTGTTTAGTGGTTAGTAAAACCCTGATCAATTGTTATAGTTTTTTGAAAATAGAAAAGAACCTTGAATTTACCCTCTCAGCTAGTGATTGTCATAGGAGACCATATTCTATTGTTTTAAACTTCAGATTCATGTTGTAATTGATTTAACCAATGGAAACTCTTAGAATTTTGTGAAAATAATTTTTTACATGTAATAAATAGGATTTTGTAGTTTTATTTTTGTTCTTTTACCTTTGTTTATGGTCTAAAAGAGTATAAGTGTCAACAGGGTCCTATAAGACCTATTAAACCTAATCCAAAGCTTACAAGTGGCTTAAAAGAGGGTCTAAATAATGAGTGAGCATAATAATTTTTTTATAGTTAAAGTTATAAATAAAAGGTATTAGTTCTGTAGTAATAAATTATGTCCAAAATAGGGCTACTAGAAACCTTGTCACATTGGCAAAAGGTGTAAATAATGTGAGAGATGTAATGAGGAACCTAGTGAATGGAATAAGGAGGCTAGTTAGGAGATCAATATAATGGTAAAATAAACCAATTAATAGATATAAAATCAAGGAACCTTCATGAAAGGTGGACATTAAAACAAGGCATAAGCATGAGATGGGATTGAGTATCTAAAATCTAAAAAAGAGAGTGTGTGAGATTGATGAATAGTGCAATGGGGAAAAAACATTGAATGTAAGAACAAGATAATATGAAGAGATAAAGATTTCAAACGTAGAGGTTAAACAGAGACAACATTTTATAAGTCAAGAGATTAGGCTTGGGTGGAAAATAAGAAGTAAGTATTGAAGAACTAGTTTCTTTTTTGTATTCCATGAATAACAAAGTGCATGATGACCTATGCATCATGAACTAGGTATTATATACTAACTAGGAGATTCATGAAGGTTTTTGTATTGATTTAATGGTGGTATCTATTTGAATTTGTGCATGTTTCATGACTTAGATCCCATTTGGATTACGTACTTATATCCTTGTATTTCTTGGGTTTGTAAGATCTTCCACTTAGCATATTATACTTACATGGATCTGATGTGGCATTTTTATCATTCATATTTAAGAAGTTACTTTTACCTTTTAAAAAATTGTCCTTAATCTTGCACCATTGGATCATCCTTATATAGATCAATGTAGATCGTTGATCTTGATCTGAGAACTTAAATGCTATTAGTTTCTTGCTAAGTTGCCCATGGTTATGATAGTTTTCACTTCCACATTTTCTCAAAGCTTTGTTAAAATTTCAATGTTGATCTCACACTGTTGATCTTGATTATACAAATCAATTATGCTCCATTGATCTTGATTTATTGAATTGTACCTCTTACTCTACATATCATTGATTTGAATGTGTACATTCATCTATGTATCCTCAATATTTAAAATATTATAAAGATTTAATTTTTGTCCTATAACTATGCCATATATCATATCTACATTCATCCCCCAAGGATTTTATCTTTTTAATGTTCATCATGCACCATCTAATCATCCTCGACCGAGAAAATGTACTCCATTAGATCTTGATCCACAAGGTCAAATTCCATTGGTTTCTAAGTGTTGTTTTCCAAAGATTGTGACAATTTTCACCCTCTCACTTATCTTGGGGATCTATTAAAGTTTTAACTTGATATGCATAGTTAGATCAATCTAGCCTAAACAAATGCATACCATTGATCTTTGTAAGATGCTTGAAATTTAGCCTAGGCTTAGGGCCTTGACTTTTCAAATTTAATCTTACACCATTGATCTTGTTCATCTATGCAAACATGGATCATTGATCCTATAAATAAAAATTATATTTAAGTTAATGTTTGTGAAAATAAAGAACTTATCATAATGTTTTGGACTATGGTTTTATTTCATGTTAATAAAAATGAGCAAGACCATAGGAAAAAAAATTAAGATAAGTTTTAAGACATAATAAAGGGGACCTCACAAATAATCAAAGACATATCATATAGTTTTATCCTAAGGTTTTTTGTATTAATAAATACAATGAACTTTAGGGTAAGGCTTTTAGGCTAGGTCTATAGTAAAAGGGACCCTTTGTTTAGTTAGACCATGTGGAAATAAAAGGGACCAAGGGGACTCGAGAAAATAAATAGATCAAACATAAAAAATTTAGACTAAGTTTTGGTCATATTAAAAAACATGACTAAACCTTAGTATAAAAATTAAACTAAGTCCATGGCATGATAAATCATTCCTATATAAATTGTTCCCACCAAAGTTATGTTTGATTCAAAGGGACTTGAGCTAGGGAAATTTAAATGAGGGTTTCAAGATGATTAAACATGACTTCAATTTGATTTTGAATAGAATAAAAGTTAATAAACTATCAGATTAACATTAAGATATGGAACCTAAGACATTTCCCATTCCAAATGGACTCCATTAGAGCTACAACCTGAAACATAAAGATCAAATGTTAGCAACTTTAGGCAAGACTAAATCATAATTATGAACAAATATGCCAACCAAAATAGGTGTGGATGATCTTCAAATAAATATAATGTATAAAACACTCTAATAGTACTCTAATCAAATGAATTTTAAAATTTAAGGTATAAATTTGCACAATTTAAGACAAGGGCCCCCATTTTTTAGAAATGGGGGTATGTTGACCTCAATAGAAAATCCAACCATTATCCTTCCTTTTCAATTCATCCCTTGGGATAAAAAATACACATATTAAATGGGTTAATTAATTACTAATAAAAATCAAGTAATAAAATAAAATATACAAGTACACCAATAATAATTACATCAATCACAACAACAACTTGATCAATTGAAAATAACACAAGCAAAGGCCCAATTATAACAACAATAATTGTAAGAGGTATTAAATATTGTATAAAAACATTTGAAAAAATAAACTTTTAAAAATATAAAATTACAAATGGGACAACTTAATAAGGATAAATTATAAAAAGAACAACAATGATTACAAGTAGAACAATAAAATATTTAAAAAATGACATCAAGATAATATGAAAAAAAATTAAATTCCTTATCTACTTTTACTGGTTATTTCCAAATCATAAGATGGTAATGTTTAAAATTATTTTTATAGTGATGATGGTGAAGATAACATGGTTAATATGATATATGATCAAATATGCAAGTTAAACTTCAATATTTCTATTGAATATTTATCTCATCATTTATTCACACCCATTGGTACATAGGTTTACCATGATCATCCTAAATTAATTTCAAAGAATCATTTAGATTTGAAGGGAAATCATATTTTAGGTATGCCTAAATATTATAATTCAAAAAAAATATTTCAATAGTAGCTCTCCTATGGCATTTATGATCAATTCAATGAATAATGTTGAAATTCTCTATTAGAAACTCTTTACAT
Source organism: Torreya grandis (assembly GCA_037957365.1). Lineage (NCBI taxonomy): Eukaryota > Viridiplantae > Streptophyta > Pinopsida > Cupressales > Taxaceae > Torreya > Torreya grandis. The sequence goes on along the minus strand of JARHVA010003801.1, from coordinate 213,890 downwards.
TTATTAAAAATAATGCCACATTAAGATACACCCATAATAATTTTATAATTATTATTAGACAACAAGCTTAGTACATTACCTAATACTAAACATAAATTATCAACATGTCTTTTGTATATAAAAGTAAAACCAATACATTATACAAATAATTTCATGAAATTAAAAAATACACTAATTAATTTATTATTATATTTATACCAAATAAGAAAACATATCATACTAAAGGGGCTTGAAATACATCATATACAAACATGACACATAAAAAGCATCATCAACAAAAATATTTAACCATCATAGTATATATGAAGAGGGGTTATAATAAAAATAATTCCATTGATAATGATACATGGGAAAACTATTTTTAATGTTAAAGGATTGCATAAATTTGTTGATAATATTAACAAGCTAAATTATATTGTAGATTGTGAAGAAGCTCTAGGATATATCATATATCAAATATCTTGTAAACCAAAATTTGTCAATGTAAAGGTATGGGTTATACCTCATACACATTGAATATCATTCACATCAATAAAATCATGCTTACAATAAATTAAAGAAACAAAAGACACTAATAAACAATGCATCTCCTTTTCAAATTAAGAAAGAATCATTCACATATCAATTGATGGTTACATTGAACCAAATCATAAATTAAATTAAAAAATAATATATCAAATAGAACATGCATGTTTATAATGGGAAGAGGAGTGTGACTTGAAATCATACATACATACATACATACATGTATGTATTGATGAGGATGAACTATTGGATGATTGTTGATTATATTCAAATAATTTAAAATAAAAAAAATTATTATACATAGCTCCTCAATTGATTCATCATGTTATTATTCTACTTCTTGCACATGATATGAATTTGATAAAATTATCATAATCCCTTATCTCTTATTAAAATTTTGTAATCTTGTATTTTATTTTTCACTTTCGAGATCTAAACAATCCAACACAGTGATCCATTCTATCATATTTTTCCATTTACCCTTATATTTTCATATTTTGAATTAATAAAATTATAGTTTATATCAATTATAATATATACCAATAAGGGACATGAATGAATATTGGTAGTATTTTGAGTTGAATGATCCTAGCGTATACTTTTTTTTCAAATAAAAATTATAAATTGAGCACATAGAGCCTTAATATTTCTAAATTTATAACATTTCTCTCAACTCTAAAATACATAATATTATTTTTTAATGAAAATTATTTATTTTATTATGTTATATTTCTCATACATGCATTTTAAATATTTCATAAAGTGTACATTTTATGATATGTGGATGTAAAATATTCCCTCTACACATATATTTCTATCGGATGTTTTTAGTTACAATCACATATAGATCAGGAGGATCTTTCTCATACATGGATATGCCATCATTTTCAGTACATATTTCACATTGACACATATTTTATATTGTTCAAACCCCACTTATATATTATAATTTCAAACCCATGGTTATGAATAGTATATTTGGTTCTAGTTTCAAAATGCAAAATGTACAAATAAAATAAAATATGCCTAAATTATAAAAATATTATAAATATTATAAAAAACAAAATTAGGACCTGAGCATGATTAAATATATATTTTACATCATTGACATATGTTATTTATCTCATGATTGATATATATCATATTATTTTTTATCACACATGCATTTCTATGGTATTCATGAGTGTTATGCACTACATATAGATTTTACATGGACTAAGATGTTGGGCTTACCTCTACTTAGTAGCCTTGATAAAATGATGGAATAATTTATATAGGTTATAGTATTTAAAGGTGTTACCACTATGAATCCTTTATTGATGAGTTATACACACTTTTAAAAATGTATTGATAACATCTATATCTTACATTGTGTATATGGATATGCTGTTTTATATAACATGATCACATTAAATATGGATGGTGTAGAAAATATTTCTAGTTCTATGTTCCAATGATTCTATTACTTGGACATAATAAATTATATCTTACTTGTTTATTATGTTTGGAACTTAGCCCTTGTGTGAAAATTTATTAAACACATATATAAGATAATTATTTTGTATATGTGGAATTTAAACATGTTCCCCCTTTTTGATAATACTCATGTCCTTCATATGTGGCCTTTGGCCTTGTGTATAAAAAATTTAACTTTGAAACATTTGAACATGTCCATTGTATACAACCTTTGGCATTTTTGAACGACTGTGTTTGTGTTATTGTTGATATTTTTAGGTCTGATGAGTTCCATTATCAATATCATGCACTAACTAATGCATAAAATTTCAATTTTGAATTATACTATTTTGAGCTTCATTGATACATTTCTATAGGCCTTGATTAATATGTTAAATACATGATTCTAGTACTATATATCTTACTATGTTGACATAATGTTAATATATGGTACATTATTCAATGATTACATATTATTATGCATTATAAAATTGACTTTTAGTTTGAAATGAGTGACTTTTAGGACACAATTCCCTGACCTCATAAGGAGATCACTTCAATGGGATTTCCATACATGAGACAATCCTCTTGAAGAGAAAAAAATCAATTTTGATTAAATAATATAGTTTCACAAGTTTCATAGTGGTTATAAATTACACTGTTGGTATAAATTATTGGGTCACATGTCATACATATTGATTCACTTTACATGAATAAATTACATATTTATATAATTTTAAGTGCATGATATAGGTTCATTCATCATTTTTAAACAATATTTATAAATTTTCATCCACATAAAATTATAGATATCCATTTATTTTTCAAATTCAATGGGTATGATATAAGTTCATGCTATGATTTCAATATAACTTGTTATCTGTGGGCATGGTATAAGCTTGAATGTTCTTCACTCTCTTTTGATCATGCATTCAGGAACTAAGGATCAAATTGGAAATTTAATCTACAATCCATTTGTATTAGTTGATTAAGTTAAAGTGTATATTTCATAACTTAGAGGTTTAATTTCCTTTAGAATAATTGCTTGTGAATCTATTGTGGGTTCCAACATATTTCATGTCTTAACATCATAGATACCAACCAAAAAAATTAAGGTTTCTACATCCCTCAATGGGTTTTATTTTCTTCATAGTTTCAATTCGATTTCAAGCTTGATCATGCTCAATTTTTTATTGGTTCAGCTAAGGAACCAACCTCTCCAAGTGATTCATGGTAAGCACCATTTATCCAACACTTCAAAGAAGCATCATATCCATGTAAAGTTAAAAGATAAATATTGGTTTCACACATATCAGTGTACTCATTCCTTTTTTTTCAATATTTTCAAATTAAAGTTACATTTTATTTTTTTAGTTTCATATATGAGCATTAAACACTTTTACATCATTATAGGATATTCCATGGAACACCTTGTACTATTTGATCTTTCTCCCCAAGGAAATTTTTGTTGTACACACTCATGTATATCTTTCCTTTAATTTATTATTTTTTTAATACTTAATGGGAGGAAATGTAGTCATTCGAATTTGTTCATGATAATTGATAATGATAGTTTGGTCTTATTTCACTATAATTGACTTGAGCACTTAATTTGGACCCATTTCAACACCTCACTCTATCGTAAGTACATATGAAAAAATATTTATATATAAATTGTTATCCTAAGCCTAAAAAAATGTTTTAAACTATTAATAACCCATCTAAGCACATGTTCAAACATCCCAAGACCCAAAATTCACATGTTTCCCTTAATGACATTATTTTACAATAGGTAAAAATAGTACTAAATTTTTTGGCTCCTTATGCGTTGATCATGTCGTTAGCCCCTATAATAATCACTTTTAAAATTTGAACCCTCCTTTACAATTTGGTCCATATTTTTAGGATAGGGTGAGGTTTTCCCATTTTAGACTGTTATAAATGCACACTTAAGTCACTTATTCTGCCACTTGGAAATTTCAATATAAATGCATGCTTACACTATTTCACATTAATCAAAGCTTCCCTATTCTTACCAATTCATATTATAATCATTTTAAATAGTAATTATCCAAGTTAATATCTTATATTATCTAAGACAAGGCAAATCATGATCAAGTTTTCAAGATATATCTAGATGATTCATATAATCAAAATAACATAATTTCACAAAGCATTTTAAGTGGTATAACTATGTGGGATTGATTGATTTATTTATATTACTAGATACATAGGTAGCATTCAATCATCATGTGGGTGATTGCGGTTATCTCAACCCATTAGACTCCCCCCTTTCTCATTTAAAACTTTTTAGCTATTGCAAGCCTTATTAGGGTTTTAAATTTGAATAATTCATTTGAAAGTATTTAATGTGGTATCAAAAGTCAAATATCCACACACATCATGATTTTAGTTATTTCAAATGATTATGATATGAGATCCTTTATTTTTAACAAAGTGAAAAATTGACAAAATCAAGACTAGAGTATCAGTCAATCATGTCCTAGTTTGGACTATCATATCCTTTAATAGTCAAGTCTCAATCTCTAATAATTTATGTATTCAATCCATGTTACTTAGTTCCAGTCATATTTCAATTCCACACAATAAAAATCTTAGATATTTAATAGCTAATTATTTCATTTTTTTCATAGTTAGTCTTCTTTCATTCGATTGTACTTTATTGAATTTAGTATTTTGATTTCATTTTTCTTGTCACAAGATTATTTTTAATATTATTATATATTCTATTTAATTAATCTAAATCAGGGTTAATCACCATGTCAATTATAAATTATGATAAAACAAAACCAAAATGAAAAAATATTCAATCATATAAAACTTTAAAAAGGTGACCATTGAATATATGCCACATCTATTTACCACCTATATATTGTAAATAAAATGTATTTCTATCAAAATCAAAAAATAATATATATGTTCCTATATATAGAGACTTAAACCTATGATGCTTCCCAAGATCATTGTGTATTTATTGTAAAAATGAACACGATCATCTACTTTAAAAGTTTTATTGGATACTTTTTCTATCAAAAAAATCTTCATTTTTTTTCAAGTTTTGCCATAGTAGGAACCTAAATTAAATCTAAATCTAAAAGATAATCTAGTCTTTGTTATATAAAATTAGAATTTTTAAAAGTATATAATAATGATTTTTTTTATGTAAGTGATTTGTAGTTCAGTAGGCATATTATATTAAAAACCATAAGCAAGTATAAAGGCTGAAAAACTATCTATAAATTTAACTAAAATATGATCATCCCATAACTATTCGAAAATATTAATATGTTAGTTTTATTTGTTATTGCTTAATATTTTATTTATAATGTAATTTAATTTTTTTTTAGTTAATTTAGCTTATCCATTTTATTGAGGATTAAATTTAGATGATTGACATGAAATAATTAAATAATATCCTAATAATTCAAGATATTCATTTGAAATGAATTATGGACCATGATCTAAAATTATTTCAAAATGAAATCCAAATAGAAAAAAAAATCAAGTTTTAATGAAATTAATAACTTACGAAGTTAAATAAATTTTAAGTGTAATAACTTCATGCCATTTCATGAAGTAAGTAGTTGTGATTAATATATATTTATATCTAATAGATGATGGAGGGTGAATATTAGAGATGAAATATATAACCTATATCATAAATGGATTTTTAAGAATAATTATATTGATAGGAATAGTAGGGAATTTATCTCTACATGTAAATAACTAACAAGACAAACATGATCTAACTAGGTGAATAGAATCTTTGAAAAGTGTAGGCCAGTAATAACAAACACACACAAATTTATGTTTTTTAGTCTTTGCAGAAAAATTTCCACCATAAATACATTCATGAAAACTTCTAAGAATATTTCATTCTCATCATGAGTTAAACATCTTAATAAAATTCCATCTCTATTTCTATAGAAAAGGATATCTTTTATCACGATGAAATTTAAAGCTTGTAATCTGAGTGTTCTTTATTAATTATTTTCTAATGAATCAGGTAAAGTTTATTTTTGAAAATAGTTAAAAATACTAGGATACCAATCATCATGTAAGTATAGTCAGTCCCATTTTGGAATTTTAAATTTGATTTTGAATTCTTACATAATATACTAATTTTGCATAGTTTGAAATGAGTTTTAGCATGTAGCTCACCATCAACAATAAAAAAAAGAACAATTATATTTGAATTTGCATTTTTAGTAAGATTTTTGGATAGGTCATTTCCTTTGACGGTTATCAAAATTTTGAATTTAAGATCATAGTCTTGTATTCTAAAAATCCATTGAGTTGGTCTACCATCAATCATGAATTATTTTAATAGATAAGATAATAAAAGAATGTTTGAAGGCACAATCAATTTATTACCCATTAAAATATATTTAAATTTACTCAATGTCGAAACTAAATAAAGAATGATTTTTTCAATCAAAGGATGTGTGGTTTCAACATATTTGAGTACTTGAAACACGTATTCTTAATTTTTATCATATTGAATAACAACACCTATATCCTTATCGATCACATTAATATAAAAAATGAATGATTTATTCATTTTATATTTTGAAAGTATAGGAGCACTCACTTATGCATTTTTTATTTATTCAAAATATGCATATGACTCTCCATCCCATTAATAATTTTGGATTTTATTATGTAAAATATACAAAGGGTTAGACTTATCTATAAAATGATAAATGAATTTGCATATAAAATTGATTTTACCAAAGAAATATATAAGGCTATATTGATATTTAGGAGAATTAAATTCTTTAATCTATTTTATACAATATGGGTCTATATAAATTCCATTTTTAAAAAAGACATGGCCAAGTAGTTTTCCTTCAATCACATCAAACACTATTTTTTTAGATTTAATGATATACCAAATTTTGTTCATCTAAATAAGATTTCATGTAAATGATCTAATCATTTCTTTATTTTATTAGAATGAACAATAATATAATATAAGTATACATTAATAATGATACTGATTAAATCATCAAAATAAAAATGCATTTATTTCTAAAAAAATATCATTTGTATTTATTAACTCGAAAGGCATTCTATTAAAAGCAAGTGTCTATCTTCAAGATTTACAAAAAAAAATTATAACTAAAAAATATGATTAATAATAACAACATTTTTTCATAAATATTATTTTAAATATGATCTATACTTGGTAAAGTAAATTTATCTTTAGTGCTTTCATAATTTAAATCTCTAAAATCAACATAAATATTAATATCACCATTATTTTTGCAAATTAATATGAGATTAGCTACCCATTTAGAGTATTTAACCAAGATAACTCATGATATTTTTTACTAACACATTTTATACTAGATTTAATAGGTATATCATGTAAAATTATGATAGCATCATATCCTTTTAAATATTTGTATGACCAAGAAAAAATATTGATAAATTTTGTAAACAACTTGGTAAATAACATTTTTTCATTAGTTGTAAGTTGAAAAATTAAATAGACATATTTTTTTATCCTTTTCAATTCCTAAATTGAATTTTATAATTTATTTTATAAATATTCAAAAGACTCTTTAGTTATATAAATTTAGGTTGATCATGAGGAAGAAAAATAGATTCAAGGTTTACCAAATCACAAGGTAGTTTATTACACTAATTTTAAAATAATTACTGGAGTTTAAAAAATAATCATTCTAATAAAAGTAATTACCTTTTATAAAACCATTGATGCATTCATTACAACTAAAAAGAGACAAACCATTTTTAAGATTAGGTATCTTTGGTTTGAAGATTTCATTAAAAGTGTAATCAACAAAAGGTTCTATGCCACTTAGGGTTGAATTACAAGAATAAACAACAATTTTATAGGCACATATATTAAATTATATAAGAATAGGTGTAATGTTAAATTCTTTAAGATTTTATATAAGTTACCATATATTTTTTGTATACTTATGTAAACATGATTAACTAGTCTTATAAATTTTTATGAATTGTCTTATAACTAATTCATAATCACCAAAAACTTAAAAACATTTAATGTTAAATTCAATTATTTTTTCAAGACTAACACACAATGCTTAAAATTAATTTATATTATTAGTGTTCTCAAAATATAAATGATAGAAACACTTAGAAATTTTACCAACACGATAAATAATAAAATTACCATTTGCACTACCATGTTTGTAAAATACCTCATCAAAATACAATGAAAAAATTATTTATATTATAATCGTTCTTACATATTTATGATTGGTTCATCCAAATATAAGTTTCCATATGTTCTAGCTCCATTTTTAGCAAAGGCAATATTGTTTGAACTGGGTTTAATAGGTTAACTATTATAGCATTATCTATCCATAAATGCAATCTCATTACCTATAGGAACCCAAGTTATATCCTTCCTAACATAATCAATAGTGGATTTAAACATATCCCTTATAATAATATAACAAAATTAGAAGTAATGTCTAAAACTTTAATGTTACTGATGCATCTAATTATTTCATCTTACACTATTTTAATGACCAAATTTCAAAATTTAATACAATTTTTTATTTTAAAAATGTCAAAACCAGTACATTTTCTAATGCTTCATTCATATGGAATTCCTACCTGATCAACAATAAAGTTAGGCATGATATTATTGGATGCCCTTATGTCAAGAGTTTAATTATGAACAATTTTATTGGAAATTCTAATAGATAAATAAAATGGATGGATATAGTTAGAAGGTGGATTATTATATTATGAAAACACATTAAAATTTATCCTAGTAAGCATATTATATTATTATATTATTTTGTTCTTGTAAGCATATAATATTCTTAGGATCTATATTTTTAATAACTTCATTTATTTTTTCAAGTTGACCAGGAAGATAAGCAACGTGTAGTAAATAAAAAAAGGCCTTATTATTAGTCAAATCATTAATAATATTGTAAGGTCTACCTTTAAAAATTAAATTTAGAATTAATTTTAGGCATATAAGTTGGTTCATACTATGTGCTATTATATAAGGTAGGTATATAATTTTATTTATGTAAAATTTCATCTAGACTACCCTTTATAATTTTATTTATGTGGCATCATTTTGCATACCCTTTATCTTGCATTAATGTTTTTGAAGAATAAACATGATTATTTTTTTTTTCTACTCACATTATCTTTAGGAACACAATTATAATAATTTTTCATTATTTTAACAATGTAAACATTTTAATTATTAATTTTATTCTAAGGCTTGTGAAAACTAGACATGTTTATATTATTTAAAAAGTCAACAAAAATAATATATTTTCCTTGGAAAAACCATTTAAATTTTTTTAAAATAATGCATATATCAAGACCATGATCAATATGGTAAACATAAAAATAATGTAATTTATTTGTATACATATTGTTGTGAGTATTCAACACTTTAATTGAAAATTTAGGTTTTTCATTTAATTTTTATTTAATGGTGACCAACTCATTTTCAAGGTTTTGAGTGGCTTTCATAATTTTTACATTCTCAAAAGTTAAACCAATAGAAGCTCTATCTTTAAATGCAATACATTTAATATTATTTTCATAATCAGTATAAAAAGGTAATTTTGGGATCATATTATTTAATATATTTATCTTCTAATGCCATTTGTATTTAAGTCGTGATGCACTATAATAATAAAATATTTATATATTTTTAAAGGGTCTTATGTCATGTGGATTTTTTAACCTAAGTCTAGTAAATATAGTAGTTAAACTATATATTATTTCATATGAATATATGGAAATGTTTTCAATTTCCTTAACCAATTATATATCTTTTGTGGGTTTTCCAAAACACATTTCAGGCTAGTATTCAACATATTTCTATTCATGAATGAATTGTATAGGTAAACTATTAAATGGTTTGTATGTTTTATCTTCTAAAGTTTTAAAAAATAAAATATGATAATTTCACAGACCAAATTATTTTATAACACAACTAAAAAAATAGTGGAATAATTCACTCAGAGTTTAGCATGGAAACATGCAATGAGATCTATAATTATGTTACAATCAACATAGAAACTACACTAAGTTCATAACCCATAAACAACTTCTTTAAGAAGTATGTTTTAATCACCCAGTACTTAGATAGAATTGGGTCAGTGTGGTCATACCCACTCACCCACCTCTATCTACGTACTATACTTTATCCTTCCTAATGGAGTCATTAGTGATGTGTGCCCTTACTTGATTACCTATATAGGCTATAAGATATATAGTGCCTCAAGGGTAGTATCAATAAATTCCATCAAACAAAGGTAGAGAAAATTCAGATTCAATAGAAGAATCATCATACTAAGTTTGATTAAGTATGATTCATCAAAATCACAACTAAAAGACAAAGACCAATGGAAAATTTCTATTTCTAAAAGCAATTCAAATTATTTGAACACCTTTCAAAACATAGTCAACTAACTTTTGAAGTTGGACACATCAACGATTAAAGGTACGTAAGCTATAAGAAATATTTCAACAACCATCCTTAAGTTTTAATTAGAAAGATCTTACCATTTTATAGGTAGGTTACAAATTCAATACTAACTTACTTAAGGATCAAAAGTGTCTTAGGTTAGATCTATTATTTCAATTTTACTTAGTTTGAGGTCTTAGTTCTATTTTTCACATTACTTAATAAATAAATGTTTAAGCCTTAATTCATAAATAGATTCTTGTTATGACCTTAAAAATTCAAAATCTGACTCTTGTAAATTAAGAATGATAAATTGTTAATAGAATATTTATAATGACCTATTCCAAACATAGAGCACTTATTCCTCAATCAAAAGATTCTTAGCTAAGAATAGTTATATTTCTAATAATTTACAAATGAAGTACACTATTGTCAATGTAACTTTATGCTATTCAATATTAACTAAATATTAATGCTATTTAATTGTAATTAATTGATTTAGGAACTACCCATACAATCCTATATAAATACTTAAAAAGTGATATTAAAGTATTATATATAAGTAGTTAAGTTCATATTAATGACTTAGGTAATTACTCCTATATAAACTTTATTCCACAAGTCATTAAGTTATTACAACTTCTCACAAGACATTAAATTGAAATTAATCTATTACTTTACTAATTCAATTATCAATAATTTATTTAACCATTATCTAATTATATTTCATGCATTAATGAAGTGTCAAACTTCCATTCATTCATCCATGTAATTAATAAGATTCATAGTCTATTGGAATTAAAAAAGTTCATAGACATATAAATTTTAACTTCATCTAATACATCCAATGAATATTTTTACTTAGATCAAGTAAGCTTGTGATTAAATAGACTCACACAAGTGATATTGAAATATATAACATTATGTATATTCTACTTATTTTCTAATAACAAATGAATCAAACCATACAATAAAAAGGTAATTGATATCTGAGTCAAACACTAATGAATATATAATCAAATATCCAATTATTTTCTCAATCACTCTACCAATGCTTTATAATCACTAATGTTTTATAAACATAGTCAAAGACATAAACAAAACACTACTCAAATATTACAACATTTATATCAACATTAACACTATTATTTCAAATAAGTAATCATGATCAAATATTAATTTCATATCAATTTAGTAATGACATGTTATTCAAATAATCCAATGACCAACTATAGTCAATTTAAGAATCAATATACGTATCATGTTACATTATTTTTCATTAAATAAAATTATGACAAATAAAATTACATTTAACTAAAACAATTTTAATTCATATTTTAATTAACTAAAATAACTCATAATAAGAATAAATGCATCCAATCATTTCACATAATCCAATGAAGCTAATCTCACCTTGCCAATCCTAATGACCCCAACCATAAGTGGCCCTAGACCACCCAAACATCAATTAGATATAGACTAGGGTAACAAAGAACTGATGGAGAAAATATTATGAAATAGTAAAACTTGATAACATACAAACAAACAATAAATGAAATAAAACCAAACACATAAATCAACCCACTAAGATATATTAACTTGGTACCTGATTACGAGTGCAACTCTATTTCAAGCTTCTCAATTTATAGGCCATATTTTATTTTAGAATATAGTTTGTCTCATAAATCTATGTTTGTTGTAGTCATCTTCTTGTACTATTTTAATAGAATTTCAAGAGTTTAAATAAAACACATAAAAAGAAGAGAACAATTCAACCAATTAATAATAAAACTTACGTATAACTTCACGTTATATTATTAACAAAAAAAATTGACTTTACATTACATAATAAAAACTCAAAAGTTTAATTGAAACCATTTATATAATTAGAAAAAATAAATAATCAATAGATTAATTATCCCCAATAGGTCAATGTAATCATGAATGATAATTATCTCAATTATCAATTCCAGAATTAATTTAATAATTCAACATGATTGCATAAACCTAGGTTAGATAATCATAACTTAATAATTCATAAAAAAATTAAACTAGTAAAATAAAAATAACAATAAATTAAATTTAAAACCACTATAATTATTTTAAACCCCTATGGGAACTCCCGGTGGTCCTTATCCCCCAAAAACATTGATGGTTTAAAATAACCAATAGACCTTTTCCTTTTCTTTTTATTTTCCTTTACTATGTTTTATTAACTCTAATTGTATCCATTAGGGGTTTTTAAAATAATAAACCAAAATCAAACCTTGGTTAATTTTTAACATAGCTGAGTTGTATGGCTATTTAAGACAAATAACAAACTTAATCTAAAAAATTATGAGCCATCACAATATCCAACAGTCATATAAACCATATGAATTTTAACTTGTACACAACCAACAACAAAATAATGTAGTGTTAACCAAAAGACAACATATAGTCTCCATTATAGAAGGTTGTATGGCTTCTATCAAAACCCAATCAAGTCTTCAACTCTAACTAAATTTGAAACCAAACACAACAAAATAAATTGACTATAATTACTATTAAATCATTACACTGTCAAACATTAAAACCAAGTAAAACTTTCAAATAATATGAATCTATCATTACACAAACACATTTTCCTTGTAATAACAAAACAACACATAGTGAATTCACCATTGAATAGTAAAAAAATGTTTACCCATGACCTCACTTTGGGGTTTCAACATTAAAATCACAATGTCCACACCACACAGTAAAAATAATACCAAAAATAAATGTTATCCACAGTCTAAACAAACACTACAAGTTCTCAATTGAATCATGAAATAAAACAAACACTATGGCCCTTATTAAGATTTCACATAAATTATAAATTAAATATGTGAGATTTTGGATAAAGCCCTAATGAATTCCATTCAACTATATTTTCCAAAAATAAACTCAGAATTCTAAAAAACTACTTGGTTGATGAAATTTGACCACAATAGTTTTTCTACACTTTTATCTCCAAGTATAAAGATTCCATGTATATTTTCATAAAACTAGTCACCTAATAAACACAAAAATAAATCTCAAATAACTCTCAACAATCCTTACATGGTTGTTAAGTTAAATGCTTATAACTGTAGTTCCCATTTTTTAAATTCCTTATGTAGAACTGCTTCACAATCCCTTGGCTACTATGCCAAAAAAATTAGTAGATTTTTCCCAAGGTTTCCAAAATTAAAATACTAAATAATCAAAATGAATGCATTAAACCCTAAAAACCAACCTAAGTCTCTTGACTAACTTTGCATGGTAATGTGAGCTAATTTTATGACCCCTAAGTTGTTGCCTTAAATAAAAACCACCAAACTAATTACCAAATAAATAATTATTCCTAACAAGGTCCATTAAACACACAAACCATCATTCCTAGGTCATTACAAAGCATAATTTTAAGATGCTTCCACATAAATTTTAAATAATACAAGGTCCTTTAAAAACCATTAAGTCATGATTTTTAAGAAAAACATAAATATAAATGAATGTTAAAGATATATCAAGAAATGTATAAAGATGATGAAGATGGAAACCATAGTCAACACATACAATTACATAACTAACCAAACTATCGAAGTCGATGAGTAAAGAAATAAAGAAAAATACACAACACTAAATTGACAAAAATAATAAAAATAAATAAGAGGATAATAGTCATTAATCACTTAGATTCAAACAAATTATAATCTCATTAATGATAACATCTAATAAAGAGATGTTTGTACCAAGTAAAAATTGACTCAAATCAATTATTAATAAAATCAATTTTAAAATGATAACATATAATAATCAAATAACAAGAACATAATGACTAAATCATTAGTACTAACAAGGTCAAATTTTTGTCTAATTTCATTATTTTGTTTATCTATTGGTTTTTTTGTGTTTTCATGTTGATCAGTTCTGATCAAAACCTAGCTCAAATACTTGTCCATGCAGTGAACCAATAGACTACCAACAACATCTAGGCATCTAAGTATAACGAATGTAATAGAAAAAATTTAAATAATATATCCATCTAAATAATGAACTAGTACACATTGAGCATTAATATCAAATGTTATAATGAAATGTAATCCATAATTATCTTAGTAATTATAATGAAAATGTATCAATGTAGATCACTAACTATAATACCATAGTAGAATAACAAAATATGTTTAAAATAGTTTAAATCTAGATTATATCATAATAATTAATTTTAAAAAAGTAACTTAGGTTCATGACATCCTCTCCCACTTAGAAGAGAGTCATCTCAGTAATCAAAACAACCCAAGATAATGTTACCTAAAAAGACTCATCTTCCCATGTAGGACTTGTTTTCAATAGATGATCCCATTGAAATAATACTTAAGAAATATTATGATTCCTCAACTTAATGTTGTAATGATCTAGGATCTTCACTACATCCAATTGCATATTTTCCTCTTTTAAAACTTGAAGATGAGTCCAATCCAAAACATGAGATGGATCAGGAATATACTTCCTCAATAAAGCAACATGAAACACATCATGCATATGAGATAGGGAAAGTGGAAAGGCTAGATTGTAGGAAACATGACTAATTCTCTCCAACTTTTCAAACTATCCTACAAACTGAGGGGTTATTTTGGAAGATTCTCTAAATTTAATGGATTTTTTATGTGGTCTAACACACTAAAATATGTTATCTCCTACTTAGAATTCAAGTGGTTTCCTTTTAAAATATACATAACTCTTTTACCTATCTGAGATAACCTTTAAACTATACCTTATAGTTTATATTTTCTTATCATAATCTTTCAAAACATTAGGACCAACAACATACCTAGTTTATAAACATTCCCATCCAAGTGGAGTTTTACACTTGCCACCATACAAAGCTTAAAAAAGATCCATTTTAATCATTGAATGATATGTATTATTATAATTAAATTCAACTAAGTGTAAATAATATTCCCATTTACCTTGTTGATCTATAACATACATTCTTAGTATGTATTCCATAATATGATTTAACATTTTCATCTGAACATTCATTTCTAGGTGATCACATGAACTAGTATACCAAAAGAAATAGTTAAAGTTATCCAAAATATTGAAATAAAAATTTAATCTCTATGAAAAATAATAATTTTAGGCACATCATGCAACCATTCTATCTCTTTCAAAAACCATGAATCAAATATAGATGCATCATCAATCAAATTTCTAGTAATGAAATGACAAATTTTTATAAATTTATTAATTAAAACCAGAATAGTATCATGTTTGATTTTATATTTTGGAAAAATAGCTATGAAATCTAAAAAAATCATATCTTATTTATCTCATGGTACATCATGAGGGTGAAATAATCCTAATGTATGTAAATGTTTATCTTTCACACACTAGCATTCCAAACATTTTGACACAAAGTTAACAACTTCATATTTCATTCTAAGCTAATAATACATCCTTTTAAGTTCATGTGTCATTTTCATGACACTTGGATGAGTGAAATGAGGTGTTATATGCAAGTATTTCAATAAAATACTCCATAAGACACCATAATTAGGTACATAAACTTTATTTTTATGTTTTATTAAACCATCTTAATCAACTAAAAAATTAAAAAAATCTTTTAATTGTGTTTGTCAACCAAATTTACACTAACATCTTTATAAAATTTATTATAATGATGTTCCAATAATTTAGTTTTCAAATTATTATGCAAAATAGATAAGGCAACAAAGTACATGCATCAACTAAGTGTATTAGTAACATTATTTTCCTTACCTTTTACATATGAAATATTCATATCAAAATTACTTGAAAATTCCATCCATCTATACTAGTGCACATTTTGATCATATTGGAAAAATAAATATTCTAGTTTGTGATGATCATATTTTACCTCAAAATTCTTACCCATTAAAAAGTGTTTTCATTGATTCAAAATATGAACAATGGTAGCAAGCTTAACATCATGAGTGGTGTAATTTTTCTCATGGTCCTTCATTTTTTTATGACTCATAAGACACAATTAAACCATCCTAAGTTAAAAATCCACCCAAGACTTCTTTATATGCATTAACTCATATTTAAAAATTTACATTCAGATCTAGTATAAGTATAGGTGTTGAAGTCAATAACTCTTTATGTTTTAGGAAAGATTGTTCACATTCAAAATTCCACACAAATTTTTTACCCTTGCACTTCAAGGACATTATCAGGTTAGCTAACTTAGATAAAAAATTTCAATAAATATTCTATAGTAACCAACCAATCCTATAAAACTATATACTTCACATACATTTTGAGTAGAACACTCTTGAATAGCTTTAATATTTGTTAGATCCATAATAACACTAGCCCTTGATATAATATGACCTAAATAGTGGATCTTAGACTGAAAGAAAGCATATTTAGATATCTTACCAAATAGTTTGTGTTACCTTAGCCTTTGTAGCACTATTTGTAAATGATGTTCATGCTTAGCTGCATTATT
The DNA here is from genome assembly GCA_037957365.1 of Torreya grandis. Taxonomy (NCBI): domain Eukaryota; kingdom Viridiplantae; phylum Streptophyta; class Pinopsida; order Cupressales; family Taxaceae; genus Torreya; species Torreya grandis. The sequence goes on along the minus strand of JARHVA010003801.1, from coordinate 196,950 downwards.
AGAATAGATCAATATATCATTAAAGAATACTAGAAGAAACTTATCTAAAAAGTCCTTGAATACACTATTCATTAAATTCATAAATATAGGAGGTGTATTAGTCAAACATAAAGGTATTATAGTGAACTCATAATGTCTGTACCTTATTCTAAAATCTATTTTATGAATATCATCTTAATGATACTCATCTAATGATACCTTGATCTCAAGCCTATCTTTGAAAATGTAGCCAAATCCTTCATTTGATTAAATAGATCATCAATCATTGGTAAAGGATAAAAATTCTTAATAATAACCTTGTTAAGCATGCAATAGTCAACACACAATCACAAGGTTCTATCTTTCTCTTTCACAAAGACCACTGATGCACCCTAAGATGACATGCTTGGCATAATACTACCATTTTTTAATAGTTCTTGTAGTTGAGTTTTTATCTCCTATAAATCTACTATATTCATGTGATGAGGTGCCTTAGATGAATGGGTTGCCCCTAGAGTTACATCAATAAAAAATTCAAATTCATGCCTAGGAGGAAAACAAGGCCATTTATCTAGAAAAAAATCTAAAAACTCTTTTAAAATGGATGTTCATCAAATACCATTATTTTTTTAGGTGTAGTTTATTGCATCAAAATGGTATACAACTTGAAATCCTTATGTACTAATGTTTTTAGATGTAAGGTTGAAATTAGTTTGCATACTTTTGGTTTCAAGAAACAATGAATTTAGATAGGCTTTTCCAAATTATTACAACAATATACCACTTTGTTATAGTATTCCAAATTGGTTTTAAGTTGATGCAACCAATCCATGCCTAAAATAATATCAACATATCTGAGAGGAGATATAAACAAATTTATTTGGGTTTGAAAAACACTTAAATCTAAGCTTTCTCCCTCAAGACACTTATTAATAGATAATATTTACCTAGGCCAAACTCAACATCCCAACCATCCTTCAAAGTCATTTAATCCCACTTAAATCATGTTATTAACTTAGGATCTTTAAAACTATAAGTTGATCTTAAATCAAACAAATTTGAAAAAAACAAATTATTTATTTTACCTCCACTTTCAATTTGATTTGCTTGAAAATTAGTATTTTTGTTATCAACAACTGTATACACTCTCTGATTAACTTATTGACTAGATTTCAACTTAGGATAATACTTATGATAGTCATTATCTCTACATTCTCAACATACTATAGTTCTTTATGGCATCACATGAATAGTATTGGCTCTAGTAGTAGGCATATTATGATTACCTTGAATTGAATTACTTTTAAAATTATCAGTCTTAAAAGAATTCAAATTCTTGAAATTCTTATTCTACCCTTGAAATATATTGAATCCCCTAGTACTCCTTATGAATATGTGGTTAGAATCATATTTCTTAAAATTCTTAGAAGGGGACAAATTTTTACTCTTAGACTGTTGTCTACTCTATTTAAAATTTTGTCATCTTTTACCAAGCCTTCTCTTTTTCTTCTACTCTATGTGAAAATTCAATTGCCATAGTTAAATTCTTAGGATTAGTCATATTCACATCATGCATTAATATTTATTTCAATCCCAAATTAAAATTAGTGACTTTAGTTTCTTTGTCATGCATGTAATTAACATGACATAGTAGATTCAATTTTTTTTTGCATACTCAGTCACAGTCATATTCTCTTATTTCAGCAGTTAAAAACTAGTGATTTTATGTTCCTTGAATTTTGAACTAAGATAGCTTTTTCTAAATTACATTTCAAAATAGGCCAGGTAAGAGTCATCAGTTGGTAACCTTCTAAATCACATAAATGATTCCACCAAATAGTTTCATCTCCTACTAATTGATAATTTACCACCCTTACCTTCACATTAGAGGACATATTATGCAGATTAAAATACATCTATAGGTGTAATAACCATGCATTAGCTGCATCTTAATTACTCATCTAAAATGGTTGATGGAGGCAACTTATTAAACTCTTTAATAATATTATCAACCATATTACTAGGATTATTCTAAATTGTTGGTTTATCCACTTGTCTTTCATCTCTAACTAAAGTTCATCAATTGGAACAACTTCTATATTATTTAGTATTCTCTCTTGTGTATCCAATTTATTTTGAATGGTATTTAAAATAATCATAATTACAATCAAAATTATTTCTTGATAGACATTATGGTTATTTTCCTCATGGCTGATGCCCTCAACTCTATTATTAGCATTGTTAAGAGGTGGTTCCTCTTTCTTAGGAATGTTGGCCCTATGACCTATTCCTCTACCCAGGTTAACATTTTTAGGTTATTTTATTTTATTTCAAATCTTATCCTCACCATCTTATAGTGAAACAAATAATAACTTAGCCTAAATTATTAATAAATATTTCCCAATGTTTCTTAGAGTAGTGAATTATGCTCTAATACCAAAATTTCCCAACCATAATTTTTCATACATAACCAAAAAAATAGTAGATTAGTTCACTCAGAGTTTAGCATGGAATCACACAATTATATCCATAACTATGTTACAACCAACATAAGAACTGGACTAAGTATATAACCCATCAACAACTTCTTTAGGAATTATGTTTTAACCACCTAGTAATTGGATATAAGTGGGTTAGTGTGGTTATAACCACTCACCTCTATCTATGTACTATACTAAAATATTCCTAATGGATTTCTTAGTGACATATACCATTAATTGAGTACATGTATAGTCTATGAAACAACCACTACCTCAAGGGTAGTATCAATAAATTCCATCAAACAAAGGTTGAGCAATTTCAAATTCAACAAAAGAACAATAATAATAAGCACCATTAAGTATGATTCATTTAAATCATAACCAAAAAATAGAGATCAAAGGAAATGGAATATTTATAAAATCAATGCAAAGTATTTGAACACATTTCAAAACACATTCAACTAAAATATGAAGTAGGAAACATCAACTACTCAAGGCATGCAATTTACAAGGGATGTTTCAACAACCATCCTTAAGTTTTATTTAGGAACATATTACCATTTTACATCTAGATTAAAATTTAAATTGTAACTTTCCTAAGGATCAATAATGTATTAGGTTAGATCTATTATTTCCATTTTACTTAGTTTGAGGTCTTACTTCTAGTTTTCACATTACTTAATTAAAAAGTATATCTTCTTAAGCCCTAATTCATAAATAAATTATTATAATGACATTAAAAATTTAAAATATCACTCTTGTCAATTAAGAATAATAAACTATTAATAGAATATTTATAATGACCTCTTTTAAACATAAAACACTTCTTCCTCAATTACAAGATGCTTAGATAGGAACAACCATATTTCCAGTAACTTATAAATGGAGTACATTATTATCAATGTAACTTTATTATACCATAAGATAAACTAAATATTAATGTTATTCAGTTATAATTAATTGATTTATTAACTATCCATACAACCCTATATAAGTACATATAAAGTGTTATTAAAGTATTATCCATAAGTATTTAAGTTCATATTGATTACATAGGTACTTATTCATATTTAAATTTTATTCCACATGTCATCAAGTTATTACAACTTCTCACAATATATTGAACTAAAATTAATCATTACCAATTCATTTATTAATAATTTATTTAACCATTATGAGGTTAAAGTTTGTACATTAATTAAGTGTCAAACTTCCATTCATTCATCAATGTAATTAATAAGATTCACAATCTATTGGAATTATAAAAAATTATATACATATAATTTTCAACTTCATTCAATACAATAGATAACAAAAGTAAACACATCTAATGTATATTGTTACCTATCTTAAATAAACTTGTGATTAGATAGATTCACATAAGTGAATTTCACATATCTAACATTATGTCTCTTTTCCTTATCTTCTAATAAAGAATGAATCAAACCATAATCAAAACATAACTAATATCTAAGTCAAACACTAATGAATATATAATCAAATATATAATTATTTTCTCAATCAATATACCAATGCTTTATAATCATGAATGCTTCATAAACATAGTCAAAGACATGAACAAATCACTACTCAAATGTAACAACAATTAAATCAACATTACCAATGTGATTCCAAATAAGTAATCATGATCAAAAATTAACTTCATATCAATTTAGTAATTCTATGTTATTGAAATAATCTAATGACCAACTATAATCAATTTGAGAATCAATATACATTTCATGTTACATCATTTTGTATTAAATTTCATTATCACAAATAACACTACATTTAGCTCAAATAATTTTAATTGCTCAAATTAAGAAGAAATTTATTAAATCATTTCATGCAATCCAATTAATCTAATCTTGTATTTCTAGTACCAATGATCCCAGCCATATGTGGCCTTAGACCACCCCAACCATTAGTTGTATATGGATCAGGGCAATAGAGAACTAATGGATAAATGATTAAAAAGTATTCAATATTAACAACCTACAAATAAAAAACCAATGAAATAAAACTAAACACATAAATTAACCCATCAAGATCTATTAACCTGATACCTGATTATGACTATAGCTCTATTCTGAGCTTCTTAATTTATGGGCCATATTCTATTTCAGAATATAATATGGCTCATAAATCTATGTTTTTCATAGTCATCTTCACATACTATTTTAATAGACAATTAAGAGTTAAATAAAAACCTATAAAAAGAAGAGAATAACTCAGCTAACTAAAAATAAAACTTACATTAAAATTTAGGTTACATTATTAATTAAAAAAATTGAATTTATGTAACATTATAATAAATCAAAAGTTCAATCAAAACCATTTACAAAATTATAACAATTAAATAATCAATAGATTGATTACCTCCAATAGATCAATGTAATCATGAATGATAATTATCTCAATTATCACTTCCAAAATTAATTTAATAATTCAACATGATTTCATAACCCTAGTTCAAAAAATGATAACTTAAGAATTTAGACAAAGTTAACCAATAAAATAATAATAATAATAATAATAATAATAATAATAAAAATTCAATTCAAAAATCATGTAATTATTTTGAACCTCTATGGGGACTCCCTATGGTCTTTATCCCTCAAAAACATCCATACTTTGAAATAATCAATAGGCATTTTCATTTTATTTTTATTTTTCTATAATATATTTTCTTAACCTTAACTATATGCATTTAGGGTTTTAAAAATAATAAACCAAAATAAAACCTTGGTTATGTTTTAACATAATTAAGCCATATGGATCTTTAAAATAAATAACCAAATTAATCATAGAAATCTTAAACCATCAAAATAAATAATAGTCACATAGGCCATATGGCTTTTAACTTATACACAACCAACAATAAAATAACATAGTCATAACTAAAATATAACACAAAATCACCATTAATATGGCTTATATCAAAGCATGGTCAAGTATTTTATTACAACTAAATTCAAACCCAAACACAATAAAATAAAAATAATTGTAATCATTTTATAAATCATTACACAGTCAAACATTAAAACCCCATAAGATTTTTGAAGAATATGAATTCATCATTACACAAACATATTATCCTTATCATAACAAAACAACACATAATGACTTCACCATCAAATAATCAATAATAATTTACCAACAAACTCACTATGGAGTTCTCACATCAAAATCACAATCATAATCCCCACACCACACAATCATTTTATTACCAAAAACAAACATTATCCATAGTCTAAATAAAAACTACAAGTGTTTGACTAAGCCATCAAATAAAATAAACAATATGGCCCTCATTAAGGTTTCACTTGAATTCTAAAATAAAAATCTAAGCTTTTGGATAAATCCCTAATGCATACCATTCAACTATATTTTCCAAAAATAAACTCAGAATTATAAAACATTACTTACTTTGTTGGTGAAAGTTGACCACAATAGTTTTTATACACTTTCAACCTCTAAGCACAAATATTTCATGTATATTTTCATGAAACTAGTTGCCTAATAAACACAAAAACAAACCCCATATAACTCTCCATAATCCTTACATGGCTATGAAGTTAGATGCTTCTAACTACTATTTTCATTCTTGAAATTCCTCATGCAAAACTATTTCACATTTCCCTTTCTCTCCATGTTAAAAATTTCTATAAATTTTTCCAAATGTTTTAAAACCTCGAAGATTGAATACCCAAAATGAATGCATTAAACCCTAAAAATGAGTTGAAGTGTCTCAACCACCTTTGCATGGAAAAATGAGCTAATGCCATAATCCCTAAGTCATTGGCTTAAATAAAAACCACCAAACTAATTACTACGACCCCCATGTGGGTCAGAAACCTAGCCTACATCCCCCAACTCAAACAAATATTTAACCAAATGTAAACTAAAAAAATTATTATGTCCAACAAGGTCCATTAAACATGCAAACCATCATACCTAACTCATTGCAAAGAATAGTTTAAGACACTTCCACATAAGCTTGAAACTATATAGGGTCCTTCAAAAACCATTAAGTCAAAAAATTTAAGACAAATGAATATGTCAATGAATGTCAAAAATCAATTAGCAAATTTATAAATATGATAAATATGGAAACCATAGTCAACACATATAGTTACATAACTAAATAGACTATTGAAGTCTACAAGTAAAGAATTTAAGAAAAAAAACACAATACCAAATTGATAGAAATGATAAAAATCAATAAGAAAATAACATTCATTAATCACTTAGACTCAAATGATGATAGTATTGTTAATGATAATATCAAATAAAGAGATGTTTTCAACAAGTAAAAACTGACTCAAATCAACAATTAATAAAATGATAACATACAATAGTTAAATAATAAGAACATAATGACTAAATTATTAGTACTGACAAGCTGAAATTTATTTTTAATTTAATTTTATTGTTTATTCATTAGATTCTCCACATTTCCCTATTGCTCGATTTTGATCACAACCTAGCTCAAGTAATTATTTCTGCAGTCAACCAATAGACTATCAATAACATCTAGAGATCTAAGTATGATGAATGTGATAATAACATTTAAATAATACATCTAACTGAATAATGAACCAATACACATTAAGAAATAGTATCAAATTCTATAATTCAATGTAATCCAAAATTTTCTTAGTAATTATAATGAAAATGTATCAATGTAGATCACTAACTATAATACCATAATAGAATAATAAAATATGTCTCAAATAGTTCACAACTAGACTATATCAGCATAATGAATTAAATACAAGTAAATTAGGGTCATGATAGATAATATTTATCATTATAAAATCCAATATTAGCACATATTAACTTGAATTAATCAAGATGATTCTCCCATGACTCACATTAATTACTAACTTTTTTTGGAATGTCAATTCTTTTCAATGAAATAAGTTTGGAAAGATGATGTTGGGATATTTATGATAGGTGTTTTTTATTGATGTTTCAGATGCATTAGTAATGAAAAAGTGGTCTGTGATGTTAGTAAAATGGGGCATAGTGGTATAGTGTGCTTAGCACAATGTGATACTTACAAGGATATGCATAGGTGTCCTAGGTGGATGTTGTATGGCTGAATGGAGCTTGGTATGATGATGTTTTACTTGTTCCTAATGTGTTATATTCTCAAGGGTTGCCTTTATATGGCCTTCATATGGTATGCAGGTCAGTTTATGTCTTGCAGGCTTGATCATGCATGATTACCTATAAGGTTTTGAGAACTATGGCTTATGTGACATGATTAGGAGCATAGTATGATTTTTTATGCATTTTAGACATGTATAATATGCTAAGATGTCAGGTGTATCATTTTCAAGAGATAGCTAGTGGTCTGCAAGGCAGTTTGGCCATTGGCCTAGTTGGCCTAGGTGGGCTTATGAGGCCTTGTGAAGGGTTAAAGGGTGTTTTTAGGTTGGTGAATCTTTTTTTTTCATGGGAGATGGTTAGGAAAGTTTATTAAAGAATTTTTATGATGTATGAGGTTATATTTTGAGCTAAAAAGTTGTAAATTTGGTTTAAAAGCTTCAAGAGGTGTTAAAAAGGTGTCTAGTGAGCTCAAGAAGGACTTTTCTTATGTTTGTTAGCACATACAAGGTATACATGGGGAGATAATAATTTTGAATATATTGGGGGATGTTCCTTTATAATATTCTCCAAGAATTTATTTAATATATTAAGGTTCTATCCTTTATGAATGATTGTTAAGAAACTAAGCAGGTTTTTGTGTGCAAAAACCCTAGTCTTAGACTTGATAGAGAATATATTTATGGGTTGGGCTCAAAATGGATTGAGTGATCATATATGATTATTATAAGTTTTATAATACTCCTTCAAGTTTATGATAAAGTATTTTTTGTCTCTTGATAGTCTGTGGGTCTGATATAAAATGGGTTGTTAGCATTATTCTTATTTTTTAGGAACATTTATGTGAATGAGTAGATGATCTAATGGTTGATTGTTGAATCTCAATAATTTTCCAAAATAGCCATGAAAATTTTCATTTAGATTAATCATTATGTTTCAAATTTATATAAGGTTAATATTGACCAATCGATATGAAGGAAATGGTGTCTTAAGTGACAAAGAGTGATCAGAGTGAAAAGAGGAATTGAAAGGCCTAATCATAGGAATAGGTATGAGATATTGAAGGTGATGTAAGGAATGTATTCCATTTTTTCATGAGATTAGTATTGTTCTTAGTCACTTGGAGTTGATTTAATGGTTGACTCATAGTTGACCATGATGGTTTTGCTAGCAAAATAAACCTATTTTAAATGATTGAGTTTATTTTCAAGGCAAATGGTTAGATCTAGTGTTCCTAATGATTGAATAGTATTGAGGATCTCTTTAATATATTTTTTTAGTGATTTTTAATGTTTTAATAATCTTTATTTATTCAAATATAGTCACACAAGTGGGGCTCTGCTTCATTTGTGAGGGGTTTGTGAGATGAGTTCATGATATGGTATAGAAAGATTATGCAGAGAATCATGGCCAACCTTGGGGGACATGAATAATTATTTCTAAGATATTCTAAAGTGAGATTACCAACCATAATAGTGAATGGTATATATACAATATTATTTATGCCTTTTAGGTGTGTGATTGAAGTTAGATAAGCAAGTGTATATTGATTTTTGAAGACCTTATGTAAAGGTTGTTGGGGGGTTTGATGACTAATGTTTGTATGATATTGAGAAGAGAAAAATGTCATTAGACTCAGCATAATTTTCTTATTCTATTGATTATTTTTATCATATTTATAAAGGCATATTTGAATATAAGCGAAAGATTTGTGGAGTTATTTACTTATGTTGAAGAGATAGCTTGGTGAATGGTGACTTGTGTAGAGTTAAAAACTTGGAGAAGGGTGTTCTTTCAGGGTTTATCTATCATATTGAGAAGTAATTAGAACTCAAGAGTTGTTCATTTGATAGGTGTTATGTTGGTACTCAATATATTAGGCAAGTTGGTGCTTGTCATCTTTAGGAGTTGGTGCTCCTTGTGAAGTGGGTACTTCACTAAAGTCTCTTATTTGTAATCATCATATAGGATTTTAGTCAATTTTTTTGTAGACTTGAGAGTGGGTTTTCTCCCCCATGAAGGTTTCCCACATAAATATTTGTGTTATGGTTTCATTCATGCTTATTCTTTGATTCATCTATCTTGCATATTGATATGATTGGTTTAGTAGCTTGAAGAGTTGGGAATTGGATTTTAATATTTTTAAACCACTGATTCACCACCCCCTCTCAATGGTGTGTACCTCAATTAGATGATTCCTAATGTCAATTATATTTCCACAAATCCATTGATTAACTCGTTGTGTATTCTCAACATCAAAATCAAATTCACTAGTATTTAGTTCATCAAGTTGTCTATCTTATTATAGGCTAGGTGTGACATTTATAATTTGATTTCTATTTTGATCAGTCATTTATTAAAATTAACAATTTTTAGGTGGGTTTTCAAAAAAATTGATAATAATTTGAGGATTGAAAACTAAAAATTATTTTTTCTTGTTTAAAATTTATATATATATTAACTATATGATATTGATTTTGCCTTTAAAATTTATATAATATCTCTATTTAAAAGGCTTCATCTTCTTCAAATTTTATGAATTTAAGTATATTTTTTAGATTTTATGGGTGATTATACTAGCTAAAGGGTAATAAGTGAGAGCAAGATCAACTTTTTGTTTTGATATAACAATATCAAAATAAATTAATGGCACAAGACCAGTAATGAGTATAAATTAAAAAAAAAATTAAATTCCTAGTAGAGTCTCAAATTTTGTTGATTGTTAGATTTGTAACATCAATTAATCTACCCATTAACATATCATGAACCTTAAAGTGGAATCATACCAATCTAATTGTAAGTAATTATTAATGAAATTTAATACTAAGTGTGTAAATGTTATTTTAATGGTCAAGATAATGTCTAAAACTTAACCAATTTCTAGGATCAAAGATATTTTCTTTCAAATAATCAAACAAGATTAATAAACTTGAGAATATTTTATAATGAGACTAACATAATCATCATAAATTATTCTAAAATAATCCTTTTTCAATAAAATATAGCATAGTTTCATCAAGTATTATTAATATTTTCTAAAAAAAAAATCCTATTGAAGAGGTATATGAACACCAAATATGGAAAGTAAGAAATAAAACATCAAATGCTAAACTTGAAATAAAAATGTAAACTACAAAGATAAAAAAAGATATTTATAATATAAAAGATAGAAATATAAATCCAAGAATAAAGAGTAAAATAGAACATAAGTCAGTGACTAAAATAATGAAAATGATAGTTAATAACAAAATTAAAAAAAATAACTAGGTAAATAAAAATACAATAAGAGTAAACTTAGATATATGCAATAAAATAGAATAATTTATTTGGGAATCATATTTCAAAATTATTACAAATGATATTTAGATAGAATAAAGTTGCAAAGTGAAAACCTAGTAATATGTCAGATGAAGAGTGATGTATTCATTGGTATTAGGAGAATTAAAAAAAATGTCACACATATGATTGTATTATTCTAAAACTATCAATGTCATTAGTTTCTTTGTCATTATCAAATAATTGATTTATAAAAGGAAAAAAATTAGATATATCTGATAGCACCAAGTTTAGCACGTTTCTATCAAGTTATATGTTACTCATTAGTCCTAAAACTAATGCTCAATGTCATAGACTTTAAAATATTATAGAATCACAATATAAAACTTAAGAGATATCTTTGTCCCTGTATGACTTATTTATTCAAATGGTGTCCTTCAAGTCCTTTTAAGCCATCATTTTAGAAATAAGATACACTTTAAGTTGTAACTAACTTTTATTTAAGCTTTTAAAATAAAGTTAATTATAATTTATTAAAGTAAACGATTTTATAGTTGATTATTTTAATAATAAGTTTTTAAAGTGAACTTATCAAAACTTGATAATTATTATTTTTTAATACCTTAACACAAATTTAATCTAATGAGTAGGGTCCCACTTTACTTATAAACAACTTAATCACTTTCACAAGTCATCATGTAATCCGATAAATGCATATGACTAAACCCAAGTATTAAATCACTAAAATTTATTTATAATTACAAATTATTATTCTTCAAGAACAATAAGTCATAAAAGTAATCATATCAACATTAAAAAATATATAGTTGAAATAGATTTTGCATGTCTAGATCATTTTTCATAAATTGGTCCATAATCAAAATGGAAAAATAACATATTATCAAAATAACCATAACATAATTTATCAACATGTATCAAAATTTATTGCATGATAAATACTTTTTTGTAAAGTGCTATGAAAACTTACCACTAAAATCAAATTGCTAGTATCAAAATATCTAGAATGGAATTTAAATATCAACCCATATATGAAAATGTATAAACATATCAAGTTTTATAATAATAATAATAATATAATATCAATTTAATTATCACCATTTGAATCCAAGTTGATCAAATTAATACCCTATTATATATTAAATAATAATAAACAAAAGGAGTTGTATGTACCTCAATTCATGTGATTCCACCAAATTTATCATCAAATTAAAATTTTATTTTATTCATGAAATGAGTTAAGACAACTGAGGATGAAGTAATATATCATGTTTATGACTCAATGAAGCAACATTAACTAGATTATTTGCAAGTTTAAAGGCTTTGAGAGTCAATAAAATATTCCAAAATCAAGTTTGAGATCAATATATGGGGTTATCACATTGGTTAGAGGCTACACATGGTGGGTTTAACTAGTTTTTGAACCACATCCCATTTGATGAGATCTCTAACTAACTTTATGATAAATTCACAAAGAATGAATGACATAGAAGGATAAAAAACTATAAGGCACAACGTTAAAAATGTTCTAAAATGTAGTCACTAGTGTCAAAGTAAAGAGAGACATGAGTTCCATGGATTAAGCCATGCATAAATGTGTTGTAGGCCCTTCGATCACTAAAGTTTCTCCCTCAATAATTATCCCAAACATGTGGTATATTATCATGTTGTTGATATTCTCTACCACAAAAAATATTTATATCATAATATTGTTAACCTATACTCCAACCTAACATCATGTCTCTAAAATAAAAATAATAAACAAATATTATAAAATATACTATATTTTCAAAGTTTTAATCTATCTATAATTTTTAAATATCATTTTTCACATCTAAAACCACTCAAAATAATATTACTATTCAATAATTATGTATTGACCCAAAAATAGGTGAACAAAATTTACAAAGTAACATATCTTTCTAATAAATTTTATCTATCTCAAAGAGAAAATATGTAAAATAAAAATCAAACACATGAAAAAAAATCATGATTTACTCTCAAAATTGTGATTTGAAAACAATGTGAAATCAAAATTTGTAGTTAACCTCAAAAAATTTACACTATATTTTATAAAATAAAACTATTTATAAAAATGTGAATCATTATATTACACAATCTACCTTCAAACTACCCCTAAAATTTAACTATGCAATTTAATATTAACCTTCATTTTAACTTTGAAAAATGTCTTGAAAAAATAATTTTAAACATCTATATATCTAAAGAGACATAATCATCAATTTGAAATATCATACAAATTGAAACATATTAACTATATAATTGTAAAAATAATGCCTTAACTTGAAGACAAATAATCATGAAAATAAACCCAAAAATAATCAATACTTAGAAATCATTTTATAATAAACCCTAACATATTTTAAGTGATAAAAGTAATGACTTTTATATGTTAACAAACAACCAGTGTAAAATTCTGCAATATTTTTCTTTAAACTAGACAAATTCTATTATCTTCACTATATTCTTTGATTACAATAGATGAGTTTTAAAAACATTTCAAAAATTTATACTTCTATAGACAAATTTAAAATAATATTCATCATGTTATGTAATATTTACAATCCATATAATGAAATTGTATGTAGACAAACAACCCAATTTTTTTTCAACATGCATGGGCCAAAGGGTTGAGGATTTTATTTTATAAACTTGAAATAATGTAGGTAGGAATTTAAACCTAAAATAATTATTAAAAAAGCATATAAAATTACTCACTCAACCACCTAAAAAATTTCATGAAGATTTTAATAAACCAATCAAATGTCATTATACCCATATATTTTCAAATAGTAAAGTTGAATACTTCAATTTTATAAAAAACTTAAATATTAAAAAAAGAATAATTTAAGTTCAATATAAAAAACTAAATCAATACCCACTACAAAATATTTAACAAAACCCACTAAAAATTTACATTTAAACCTAATTCAAGTTTGAATCAAACCCTAATTCAATTAATTATGAATAAAATTAACAGTTTGGAAAAAAAATTACATGTTCAGACTAATATTAGTTGAAGAAAATTAATAGATGATAAAAGGAAGTTTTTACATGTTAAGACTAATATGTTCATCTTGCTAGGAATATCAAAAAGTAACTATATAAACTATCACATTGCTCCCCAAAAAAATGACTATAACCAAAATAAACAAAAAGAAAAACCATATAATGTTATTCATGGATTTAACACCAAAAAACCTTATTGCACCCACAAAATTATATTATCAACATCAAGACAAAGAAATGTCATTTATATTTATTCCTAAATTTAATAAAAAACCCATATTTCACACAATAAATATAACTAAATGTGAAAATAAATGAAATGCAATTAACTTGAAACAAACACAATAATATCCTAAGTATTCAATGAATCATACAAAAACTATCTGAAACATAATTCATTTTTAAAATGATTAATACAAAACCCAGAAGGTCATTTTATAAACACATAGAAAATTCTTATATTCTTGTACTTTTCAAAACTTCACCATTTTAAAATAATTGGATTTCCATACTTGTGATAAAAAAGGGTTGGATGTTCTTAAAATTGTGCATAAGATGAATAAAATATTCAAAAAAAACTTATATAAACTGCCTAGAAACCAATTCTATTGATAAAAAATACTAAATATACCTTAAAAGTTTCTATATAGTAAGCCAAAATATAAGAATATCAAAAAAATAATGTCAAAGAGATTAATAAAAGAATGTGGTTCCATGAGAAGCTTGAATGAATCTAAATGAAACTAACAAATAAATCACCTTAACTGAGTATACTATAAACTTCACAATGCATTGAATATGGGAAGAAGGATTCAAATGGTATATTTAATTCCTAACACATTTTTTTCTTTTCTTAAAAATGGAGGTGGATTCTAGGTTCAAACATTCTACTAATCTGCCTTTCAAAATCTCAACCAAACATAGCTAACTTACCATATTTATCAGAGTGTACCAAAAGCACATTTTTATTTTATTTTAAAAGGATTTCAAATATCTTCTTGGGAAAGGATAATCAAGCTTCGAAGCAACATAATCAATTTGAATGCATATGCCAATGAAAAAGTGGCCTCCCTTAAGTTTGAAACTAATAATTTATGATGTTAAATGTAACCTTATTTATTTGAAGTCATATATAGTCAAAATCATATGCTTAAGATTTATTCAAAGCATGATCATCTTTTAATAATTATTAACAATTAGAAAGTTTGCTTGAATTTTATAATTTATAAAGTTTACATATGTATTAAGTCTTAGGTCTTGGGAGCTTAATGTATGTTTTAGGTTTATAAATAGCTTAAAATGAAATAAATCTAAAAATGAATTCAATATTATAGAACTTGTGTGAGTGTTAAGGGAAAATTGGTATTGAAAACCATTTTCAAATATCAAAATTTTTGTAATGTAATAAAAAATGATAATGATAGAGAAAATTATCAGTAGTTATGGTGTTCACAAGATATGAATAATGGAAGAATTTTTTAGAAGTAACATGCAAACTTATGAAAATGGCATTCACTGATACTAATAATACCTATCTCAAATAAATCTGGCATTGCTACATTTGTGTAAATTCCATTTGCAAGGTTTATCACTATAACTTATTGCTTACAGATGACTACTACATGATAAAAATAAATCAACCCAATTTTAATACCATATAGAGCCTTTTATATATATATATATATATATATATATATATATATATATATATATATATATATATATATGATTGAAAACCATTTTTTCAAGTGAAAATTAAATGTTGACAACATTGAAAGAAAAAATTTAAGATATGATGCCTATTGATAATTATATTATAAATAATCAAGAGAGATAATAACCACAATCAAAAATTGTAATGACAAAAAATTATTTTTAAACCAAATTGTCCACCATCATGTATAATGAGCATATTGTAATATTGCAGATGTTACTTAATGTAATATAGTAGATAATTTACAACAAGATTCAAAATTATATTTTTTTCACTAGGGTTAAATTTTTGGGGATAAAAACATATTATCTCTTAAACTTATAGTTGTATTGACTAGTTTAATTTCCTCATACTTAACTCTATTGGCCAACTCATCTACAATATATCAACTTTCAATTTTCAAAATTATTGGCCCTATTTTCATTTCCTGTTAACATAACTATATTGACATGGATGATACAATTAATTATTGGTGGGAATTTATTTTTTAGACCCTAATAAATGCTTATGATTTGATTTTATCTAACATAGGATCTACCTATGGATCATTTATTTTTTATCTTCAATTTATCTCTTTTTGTATAAATTTTCATTGCATGTATTTACCCTATCATTTGCTTTTACTATATCTAGCTTATATACCCTTCTAAAATAGTATTACATGTCTTACCTTGATAGATACAATAATAATTATTTGGTGTCTTCTACAATGTCTACATCTTCATCCTCTGTCCATCATCTCTCTCATCATGTCACAAATGGTCACCTATAACTGTCATAACTTTCAAAATCTTAAAATAGAAAATTTTCAATTGAATTTATTTTTACTATTTATAGCCACTTTTGAAAAAAATGATCCTTTTAAAATTTGTCCTTTAGATTCAATTTTTGACCATATTTTTATTTTTATATGTCCAATTGATGAATAAAAAGTGTTAGATTTATAGCATAGAAAATAATTTGGTGGTACTAATGTAATATTTTTTATATAAATTTCCAAATTTTTCTTATTTTTAGGCCTACCCCAATAGTTTTAGTATAGATTGAGTGCCTTAAAATAGATTTTTTATGCACCCACCTACTAGAGTCATCTTTGTACCATTCTCACAATGTATATAAGTTATTCTATTTTATTCTACTCAAGATAGTAAAGTTTATATTTTCAACCTTACATCAACATTTTTAAGTGCTCAACCTGACAAAGTCATCTTCCTACCATTCTTATTTCATATATCATTTAGTATTAGTTCATCCAAGTTAGGGAAGGTACATATGTGTCATTTATGTTCCTTTTATTTATCTCATTATTTTTCCCTAATTTGGTTTTAGAAACCCTAATAGGATAGAAACTAATATGCACTTGTATAATCAAACACTATCTCTACACATGAAATATGATATCAAATGGGGATGTCAAATGATAGCATTAAGTTGGAATAACCTCAATCAATTCTCATTGACTAATCAAGCACTGTAATACATTGATAATGCATTGAAGAGGGCTCAAAATCTAATGTAGTTATCTTAATAATTTCTATGTGGGTAATTATGGATGCAATTATAGATGATATTTCTCCTATATTTCCTTTTGTATAAGCATTCAAATATAAATCAAACTTTTTAAATGTTATATTCAACTCTTAAAATTTTTAACATGTGTAATATGTAATATTGTATGGCTCTTGATAATGAAAATATCTTGTTATAACATACATTATATTGATTTTTTATATATTGGGGCCTCTAACTTTGAACTAAGTACATAGTGGAGCATAAAATCCAACCAAATAAGGTCAAACATGTTATTTTAACCATTTAAGATTTAGTACATGCAAATACTAGGTTATTAAAGGGTATGAGTATAGTAAATTAGGGTATAAAATTTGCAATAAATATATCCACTAATTTCTGTAAGAATTGATCTAATCTAATATTTCTAAAAATATCAATGAATGACATAATTAGTTATCTAGAAACTACCTAAGATGAAGGATTTGGAAGTTGAGAATAGGAATAGGAACTAGTCTAGGTGTCATAAACAAGATCTAGGTGTCAAAAACCCTCCTAGATAATATTACCATAACTTGGATAGTAGTAGTATGGTGCTAGTGTATTTTTTATCACTAATGTCCTTTGTGAAAGAACTAATTTGTACTTTTGGGGGCATTTATGTCTAGGTATGTTAAGCCTATTCCTATGTAAATAAACCCTGATTCACTATCTATGACTTATGTTTACTAATTCTTCCCTAAAAACCTAATGAACACCTATACACACAAAACAAACATAAGATAAAATGAAAAATGAAGGGGAAAACTAGGTTGTGGGATATTAGATTGCATGGGATAAAAACCTATTTTCCTATCTACTACCTATATTAACCCTAATGATAGGGGTCTCATATTGCATGTAGTTATCCCTTAGGTAACATGTATAATTAATACAAATGGTATGTTATGATGACTTTTGCTTAGTCCCTTCTTTAATCAAGCATACAAATCTAGGTGTGATGGCTAAGAAAAATGAAGTATGTTGAGCTATACTATTGACTAATTTTATGTATTTATGTGCTAAGATAGTAACCATTAGATGTAAAATGCTTTATAAGAATATTTATATAGAAGTAACTTTGATTTTAATGTAAGACCCTTGTTTTATAGACAAAAAGACATAAAAGAGAGATAAAATCATATGATAAGGCTTAAGGTTTAGGACCAAAACATGCTGAGAAAGGGACTATTAGACACTATCACTAAAATTAGACACTAGCGTATAATGCTAGTGTCCAACACTAGTGATAATGTCATTAGGTCCTAAAATTGAGTAAATATTGGGTATAATAGGTTAGGGTCCTCTATTATTGATAGGAGATGACATAGTACCATTAGGGGTGTAAACATAGGGAAAACAAGACATAAAAAGACCAAAAGACCCAAAATGACCGCATGAACAAGAGACAGATCCATCACTAAGAAATTCCTATGATAGATAAATACAATACATGTACTTTTTGTTGCTTGACAAAATTATGTTGTGTATATTTCCCCCCTTTTATTCTAATAATGCAATTAAATGAAATTACTCAAGTAAAAAAATTCATACCTATACTTACCTATGAAAAAGTGTTGTAGACCTAGCCCACTTCTTGGCCATATAAGTGGACAAGAGTTAGAATGATGTAGGTGAAGAGGAAATCCACAAATTTGGGTTCCCCTTATACTAAATCCAAATAATAAATTGAATTGTGAGGAACAAATCCTTATTTTATCCCTACCCTAATATATGGACTAAATTTGAGAATGTAATTTTTAACTATGGATAAATAAGACATAATTTCCCCCACTCTAGTATCAATATTGAATATGAGAATGTAATCTATAAATATGTGGAAACAAGGCCTGATTGCCCCAACTCTAGTATCCAGACTGAAACTAAGAATGTAATCTATAAATTTAGATAAACAAGGTCTACTTGCCCCCACTCTTGTATTTGGATTTAATCTGTAGTCTATAATTAGAGGTCAAAACTATCATTTACCTTACATAATATGGATTTAGTGAGAATCTATGGATCCACCACTATATATTTCCATGTAACCCAAACTAGTGAAATCCTGGTGAACTCTTAGTGGTAATCTAAGTGTAATCTGGTAATCTAAACATAAAAAAGGTATAACATGGCATTCCATTTATATAATCTAGTGGAAACCTATGGGATTGAGTACATATGCCCTACATCATGCCCCATAACCTCATATGTGAATAATATAACTATGTATCCAAACCAATATTTGAAAAGATCATGGAAACCTATAAATCTAAGTTAAGATGTGTTTGGTTGATTGGTTTGGGAAATCATTTGAAACATTTAATTTGATACAATTTTTTTCTCTGATCTTAGAAACATGTTGAGGAGATGATGAGAAAGTGAGGCTTGGTGTGAGGAGGTAGAGACACTTATCCAAGCTAGGGAGGATGTTACCCTAGTAAAGAATCTATCATTTTCCCTATTTTTATTATATTTATTATGTTTTATCATTTTTATTGAAAATGTAGTAGTTTAGGGTCCTATTTAGGAATATTTTAGTAGTGTCTTAAGTATGGTGCTAGTGTATTGAGTATGGTGCTAGTGTCTTAGGCATGCCACTACTAGATAGTGTTATTGTCCAGTATATAACACTAGTTTCCACTAATTCAAATATTCTAGTTTTACTTCTTATTTATGTTTAATGTCTATTACTACATATTTATCTAGTACTCTAGGATGTTAATTATATATTTAGTTGTATGTTGTAGGTGGATACATGTATGAGGGAGTTTTAGAGTGTCTAAATGATTGTGTCTTTATGGGGACTAACATTGACATATGTTATTGATAAAACTAATTTGGACCATGTGTCATCACTAGATCCAATTCCTTGGGATAGGCATATGATGATGGCATTATATGAGAGGTGGAATGTTAATACTTGTACATTTTGGTTTCCCACTGAGGAGATCACTTTGATCTCGAAGGATGTCTATAGTATCCTAAGATTTCCCATTACTATTTAGAGGGAAATACTATAAGAGGATATTAAATATAAATCTATAGATCTAAGTGAGCCACGAGATACTTTACAATGATGCTTATGGAGATTTTTTGGTTAGGGAGTAGCAATGATGACTCTTTGTCTTTTATTGTTATGACCCATGTTATGTCATTATGGAATTTTTTGGTGGTGATACTATCTTACTTTGTTATTATGGATGGTAGTGGGGTATCTATCTAATACACGATACATGGTACAATATAGGTAATAGAGGAACATGGGACTACATACTAATGGATTACACTATGTTAGCCCATATATATCAAGATTTATACTATTTCACTTAAGAGTTATGTGTAGGTGGTATTGGGTCTTTAACATTATTGCATTGTTAAGCCTTTGAGCATATCATAGTGGCTATACCATAGGGGTATCCACAATGGGATTGGACTCACCCATAAATTTTTATAGAGATAGACTAGTATAGATCATGTACCCAAGAGGATTATGATGTATTATCAGTAGGTGTTGGATAGGTTGATAGTTAGATATATTATTTGGATACCCTACATAGGATTTGAGGGGTGGATTGAGGTTGGTGTTTAATGGATATGGGTTCTAGTAAGCTACTGGTTGCATGACCATTAGTTTAATGTGTTTAATATATTTCAATATGAGAAAGTGACATAGTAATTTTATGTGACTTAGGATATAGGTTGTTATCATATATCTGTATGTTTAGTTTACTTTGTTCGTTATTTATATGGGTAAGTATCTGATGTATTATATTTGTATGTATAGGTCTATGTGATGATGAGCATTTAGAGACTATTATTGAGTTTGCACTCTAAGTACTAATATAGCATATCTTTGATGATGTTATGTATGATAAACTAGTGAAGAGGGACATAAATGTTGTTAGAATTCATATTCACCTATTTTATTGAGAATCTATTTCTACTATGGCATATAGATGAGTATCTACCAATAGGGATAAAGAATGTGTAGAGCTATAGAGATGAGTTATGCCTACACCTAATGTTCTAGGTGGGGTAGCTAACAAGATAGTGGATGATTATATTTGTCTACAATGGGAGCATAAATAGTTATTGGTTGAGTTAGAAGTGTAACAAGATAGAGTGTGGAGACATTGGTCTTAGACTATATCTAGGGGGATGATGGAACATATAGTTCTAGTATGGATGTATCAAAGAGTGAGAGTGAGGAGGATGGTCCCAGTGACCAATCTCTAATTATTGAGAGACTTATATCATTTTACTAAAACTTGTATCGATTTATATATATATATATATATATATATATATATATATATACCACTAATCAAGATGCCAATGTATAATATACCCATGTAACAACAAAAAACTATATATATAGTTTTTTGTTGTTACATTGGCATCTTGATTAGTAGCATTATGGATTTGCATGTGTTTGATTATATTCATTATGTATATGTTGATATGGATATATGTTAGTTGTCAAAGTAATGGTAATTGGTTGTTTATTTTATTATAAATGTTTAAGTAGATATATATATTGGATTATGAAAGTTAATTGTTCGTATAGGTGTTATAGTAGTATCCTAGGATATCTAAGTGTGGATCATGTAACTGTGGCATGCACTATCTGAACCCAAATGGAATGGTGAATAAGTGACCATACTACTCATGGTGTGTCAACTTATAAGTAAACTCTAGAACTGATACTGCTCATGGTACACTACTAGTAGATACATGTGTATATTTTGTATTAAATAGCCTAATTGACTATCGTACTAAAGTTATGTTATGATCTCTACCAAATATCTTAATCATTTAGTGAATTATGGTTAGATATATATTATCTCTACCAAATATTTTAATTGATTATTAAATTATAAATGATGATTGAGTTAATTTCCATTTTTATACCTTGCTACTATAAGTAGGTGGATATTTGTGAAATGGTTTCCATCTTTGCTAATTTTATGGTTCAAGATATCTCTCATAAGTAGGTGTCTTATATACCACATGGATAATATGATGGGTAACGAATGGCTCCTTAAAAGGAATATCCTAGGATAACATAGTCATAAAGGATTTTAATCTAAGAGAGTGTGTATAATGTTATCCCTATGCCCCCTATGTAAATTATATAATGGCTCTATTGACATACTAGTCAATACAATCTCTGAGTCCATAATAGTTATTGTCCCAATGTCCATTTATCTTATGAAAATTTCAATATGGTTTATTCTATATCTTATGCATATGGTGTACTAGATGGTCATGATTAAAAGGAAGTGTGACCATATCCTTATCTAATGTAAGATATCATGAGGGCTATCTTTGTCTAAAAACTATATAGCCCCTTTTCTAGTGTCTTATACTCTACTCATTTTAGGATATGCTCTATGAAGTGGCTCTTTTCCCTTATTGAGTATCTTGGTTGGTGGTTTTTGTTCTAATTTTTACTTACTCATAGGTGGAATAGGTGTTTGTATTATGTGTGTATACCATTGGATGACTATGGTTATGGGAGATCCAAATCCAAATCTATCTTTGAATCTATCTCAACTAATCCCAAATTATTCTCTAATTTCATAGTTGTGTTACATAGATTAAAAAATGATTTTAATGTCTCATTATATTAATTTCTTTATGAGAGGGAAGGTGAGGCCTCTATAAAAAATGTATTGTACCTCTAAATCTATTGGCTGATAAATCAATTATTTCATGCATGATTTGAACCATATAATGTAATCATTCACTATTTCTAACTTACCCTTGTGTAGTGAAGGCAACCTCTCATATGTGACTTGAGGTCCCTTATTATCTATGTAGTGCATTAGAAATACTTCTTGTAGCTCATCATATGTATGTAGTGAACCACTGGGGAGTGAATGATGAAACCAATTATATGCCTCACCCTCTAGAGACCATGTGAATAACTATAGTAGAGTCAAACTACTAGTGACATGTGTCATGGATTTACAATAAGCTTAAAGGTGCTAGTATGGGTCTCTATGCCCATCCAATTTCGATAACATTGGTATCTAAAAGTTGGGTAGTTAATTTTTAGTGAACATTATATGCAGAATAAGAATATCATGGATTACATTGGAATCATCCCAAGAGTGGTATGCTTTACTTTCCAATGTGAGATGGTGTACTTATTGTTTTGAAGAACCCACAACATGAATAATGGAGATTAAATCTTGTGAAGGTATATTATCATCATCAAGGGGTTCATTTATCTTTTGTGATATCTTGGACCTAGTGAGAGGGAAATGGGATACCACCATCATAGAGGTTGGGATGATAAATAGTTTATACTATAATAAGGGGAGTTGATGGAGATTCACTGGTATCTATTTTTTTTTAGATTTTAAATAAGTTTGTGTGTGTGTGTGTGTGTGTGTGTGTGTGTGTGTGTGTGTGTGTGTGTGTGTGTGTGTGTGTGTGTGTGTGTGTGTGTGTGTGTGTGTGTGTGTGTGTGTGTGTGTGTGTGTGTGTGTGTGTGTGTGTGTGTGTTTTAGCATTTGATAAGCAATTAGTTTGAATATGAGTAATGGGAGAAGTAATGAGTGAACTATAAGTATTAGACTCACTTTATTCTCCATTAACATTATAATAATCATTATTATTCCAATATTCATCAAAATTAGAGTTTAATTCACTAGTAGAGGTAACAGCAGAGGAATTTTTAGCCACATGTTCACTAAGAGAGAGTAGAAGAAGATTTTAACTTTGTACTACTATGAAATATATCATAATGTGTATGTATAATACAATGTGTATGTATAATACAATGTGTATGAGAGGGAAATGGGATACCACCATCATAGAGGTTGGGATGAGAAATAGTTTATACTATAATAAGGGGAGTTGATTCAAGGGGTTCATTTATCATTTGTGATATCTTGGACCTAGTGACAGGGAAATCGGTACCACCATCATAGAGGTTGGGATGAGAAATAGTTTATACTATAATAAGGGGAGTTGATGGAGATTCATTGGTATCTATTTTTTTTTAGTTTTTAAATAAGTTTGTGGGTTTGTGTGTGTGTGTGTGTGTGTGTGCATGCGCGCGCGCGCGTGCATGCGTGCATGTGTGTGTGCATGTGTGTGTGTGTGTGTGTGTGTGTGTGTGTGTGTGTGTGTGTGTGTGTGTGTGTGTGTGTGTGTGTGTGTGTGTGTGTGTGTGTGTGTGTGTGTGTGTGTGTGTGTGTGAGTGTGTGTGTGAGTGTGTGAGTCAGTTTGTGTGTGTGTGTGTGTGTGTGTGTGTGTGTGTGTGTGTGTGTGTGTGTGTGTGTGTGTGTGTGTGTGTGTGTGTGTGTGTGTGTGTGTGTGTGTGTGTGTGTGTGTGTGTGTGTTTTAGCATTTGATAAGCAATTACTTTGAATATGAGTAATGGGAGAAGTAATGAGTGAACTATAAGTATTAGACTCACTTTATTCTCCATTAACATTATAATAATCACTATTATTCCAATATTCATCAAAATTAGAGTTTAATTCACTAGTAGAGGTAACAGTAGAGGAATTTTCAGCCACATGTTCACTAAGAGAGAGTAGAAGAAGATTTTAACTTTTTACTACTATGAAATATATCATAATGTGTATTTATAACACAATGTGTATCTTCACTAGTTATGAGTGGAATGCATGTATTATCATAATTTTCAATCTTGGAGTTAAGGGTAGAAGAAGTAGAAATCATGTTTTAATTTGGCATATTATGACATGTAGGAAAAGATTTAGATAATTTGAATTATCAACATTTTTTAAAGAATCATGATGTTGAGCTTGGAATGTAAAAGAAGGTGATAAAATGATTTCATCCACTTTATTTTGTGCAATGGTAAAAGGTGTAATATCATTTATACATGATTTTTCAAATTTAACTAAGAAGGGTAAATAAGATGCATTGTTCTTTTTTATATTACTTGAATCATGGGAAATTAGATTTCATTTATTACACTTATATTATTTTAATTTGAATAAGAAGGTAACAAAAGTGGTTGAAAATATAGGGTCACATTGGAAAAAATCAATACCAACAAGATGTTCTTTTGGCATGTATTGTTAGTTTGATTTTGAGAAGTAGGAGAAAATGGAGATGAAAGAGAAGAAGATGCATCTAATCTATTCTCATCAACACTTTCGTTCTCATGTTCATAGTAATCATCATATCCATAATTATAAAAATTGTCATCATCATCATTATAAATGAAATTATTATCATGTGTTAATGTCACATTGGAAAAAAGCAATACCACTAAGAAGGGTAAATAAGATGCATTGTTATTTTTTATATTACTTGAATCATGCAAAATTAGATTTCATTTATTACACTTATATTATTTTAATTTGAATAAGGAGGTAACAAAAGTGGTTGAAAATATAGGGTCACATTGGAAAAAAGCAATACCAACAAGATGTTCTTTTGGCATGTATTTTTAGTTTGATTTTGAGAAGAAGGAGAAAATGGAGATGAAAGAGAAGAAGATGCATCTAATCTATTCTCATCAACACTTTCATTCTCATGTTCATAGTAATCATCATATCCATAATTATAAAAATTATCATCATCATCATTATAAATGAAATTATTATCATGTGTTAATGTAAAATCTTGAAAAAAATTCCAATCATAATTATAATAATGAGAAAAGGCTAGAAATTCATCAACTGGGTGGGGCAAGAGGACTCTTGGATGTAATTTTAAACTTGCCAAAGAAGATAATGTAAACAATGAATAACGAGCACACAATATGTAGAATCTAATCTAACATAGGTATATGTGAAAATATGGTAAATATTCAGCCCAATACATATTAAAAATAATAATTTTATTTGGAAACCTAAAGGCTAATGTTTGGATGTATAGGGACCTATTATGCATATCTAGGGTTTTAGAGAGTTTTTTATAAAAAATTAAATCATATTAAATTAATGAAACCTTAAGAGAGGAACTTAGTACATGTAAATCCTAGGTTGTTAAAGGGTTTAAGTACAAATAAATCATGTATAAAATATGAAATAATATAGACACTAATTTGTGCAAGAATTGACCTGCTCTGATATTTATAAAAATAGAAATGAATGATACAAATAAGTAATTAGTTGGAAAATACCTGAGATGAAGGATTTAGAAGCTAAAAATACATACAAGAGATAGTATGAGTATCATAAATAGGATATATGTGACATAAACCCTCTTGGATAGTAGTACCATACCTTGGATAGTAGCATTATGATGGTAGTGTCTTATTTTAGTACTAATGTCCTATGCACAAGAACTGATCTATACTTTTGGGAGTAGTTATGTTTGGGTCTAACAATCTTATTCCTATGTGAATAAATCCCGATTCACTATCTATGTCCTATTTTGTCTGATTCTTATATAAAAACTTAATGAACACTTAAACACATGAAACAACCACAAGATCCAATGGAAAAGGAAGGGATGTTCTAAGTAATAATAACAAGAAGGAGAAATAATGGATGGAGGAAATGGATAATCCTCAGTCCCAAAATCTATGTCAAATTGAAAAATATGCTAAGAAAATGAAGAATGATCGGGAAGAATATTTTGATAGAATAAATGCTAAGTGACATGTGTTTTCTCTATATTGTTTTCATGTTTTTATGTTGTTTTCTTTCTATTTTTTGGTTTTTCTAATTATTTGATGTTTTGGTTAGGCTGTAATTCTCTATATGGATCTTTTGGCCAAACCTCATGTTTCTTATAGAGGGTAGGTTCTCTATTTAAAACCTTGATTTACCAATAATAAAAAATATATATT
>JARHVA010003801.1:2500-165000 GCA_037957365.1 Torreya grandis | reverse complement strand
CTTTTTTACACTTCAAATTATTGTATTATAATAACCAAAAAATAAAAACCTTAACATCACATGATTGGAAGGAGAAAAACCCAACATAATTGCATGGTAGTGAAAATTGACTTTTTCTTATATTGATCATATCTTCCAAACCTCTAGAATGTGAAATTGCATTGATATATAGACTTGAGGAGGGGATGCCTCATCTTCTAAGTGTATGTAAACTTATATTTACATGTTGTATTTAGAACCTTAGTTCTAATTTTAGTCTTAAAATTGCATATTTTGTATGTTTACGTCTAATTACATTTATGTCAAAATTAGTTGGATTATGTAAGGAAATGCAATGTGTGCATGGTTATAAATAGTTAAATAAACTTCAAATGTGTACTCTAATAATAATTATAATGTTAATTAAATTATAAATGTGTATATATAAATTTGGACTTCAACTCAAGGTTAACTAGGTGCTTGCATGGTTGATGAGGTTGTTAGAGGCACTAAAGTGGATGCTTGCATTAAACTGGGAGTTATAGTGCCAACATTATTCTTCACTTCCAAATATTGATAGTTCTTATGCCCAATTTCATATTAATATATAATAATATCCATGTTAAGGAGCGGAGGACTATGCACCCTATTCACTTTCTCCAAAACCCTTGCATGTTCAAATTTGGTAGTATTAAAGTTAGATCTAAAAATATCAACTTAAGTGACCT
Source organism: Torreya grandis (assembly GCA_037957365.1). NCBI lineage: Eukaryota > Viridiplantae > Streptophyta > Pinopsida > Cupressales > Taxaceae > Torreya > Torreya grandis. Next base: position 164,293 of record JARHVA010003801.1, on the reverse strand, counting down.
TCTTCCAATAGAAATTGAGTTCTTACTCTATTTATTCTATGTTTTTCCATTGTATGTACTATTTTAAGTTATTTGAATTTTGTTGTAAGAGCTAGACAAAATTGGATCTACGAATGAGTATTCCTTGGCCTCTTATGTTCTGATGACCACCAAGTTGAGGGAATTAGTATCCTCCAATGGTATCATAAATTTCAAATGTGCATATACCTTGCCAATTGTAAATATTAAGGAATTTGAGTTTATTATAATCTATATTTAAAGAATTAAACAATTTAGTGGTCTCTACTATATGGGAAACCAAATCTACCCTCATTACATTTATAACCTTTATAATATTATACAATCTAGATGTTGCACTCTAGACGTCCATCTTAATTTGGGTGAGAACATGAATAGTTCATTGATGTTCTCTTAGTTATTTTATTTATTTATTTATGTCTCTCCATTCCATTTCTATTCCTTAATTTATTTAAAATAGAACATCTATGTGTGTTTTAATATATGATTTAAAATTCTCTATATATGGGGATTGAAGTAGTTTTATGTCTTTCCTCTTAGACAAAGTGAAATTTTTTTCACTTTCCTCTAAAATAATTTCTCTTCTAGTATCATCTTCTAGATTTCTTTTCCTCACCCTCTATACACTCCCTATGGATTTCTCAAAAAATATACTCAGAGTGGGCAATTCAGTCATCAAAACTAACTTGCATAATGTGTTAGCAAATTTTTAAATTTTGAGCAGAAAATCTTTAGTGGCAGGGATAAAACATGTCTTGATTTATTTCTTCCTCTTTCACACAAAGTATTATCTTCACATTTTCTTTAGCTTAGACTGTTTACTCAAACGTTTCAACAAACCTTTTTTTTTTTGACAAAGATGTATATATTTTGATTTCTCTGTTTTCAAACTGCGAACAGAACTTTTGTATAGGGGTATATGTTTTGGCAACGTATTAATAGAGTATTTATTTAAACACACAAATATTACCTAGGGTCCTCTTCTTCTGGCTGAACAATGAGATGCTTAACATAACTTTTAGATGACCGACATTACAATTAACTTGGCCGAATTACACTAGTTCATTGGGGTGGCTAGCAGTTTAAACAAAGTATTTGACAAGCTACAGCCCAGCAATTAAATTGTGGCAGCCAACAGTCATTTGTCCAACATACATTTCCATTGGGGTGGTCCAATGCACTCAGCATTACAAGTGAGAATTTCAAACAATGTATTTTAAAAAGAACATATAGCCCAGCCAATATATTTGGCTCAATAATGAAATCGGCGTTTTAAATGCATTGAGAGCCCAAACAGTTTTATATATATATATATATTGAAATGGCTGAAGTTATCAACAATTTGTTGGGGTGGCCCAAAAATTATAACAATGTATTTGATAAAAACAAAAACTACGGCCCAGCCAACATGGAACGCCCAATATCACATTAAAATCAATGCTTTGAAAGTTGTCCAATAGAATAGTAGCGCCCAACAGAATGACGATGTCCCCTTTTAGATATTTGGTCTCAAAACAAAACAATCTCCTCAAAAACAAAAACTCACATTCATTACTAAGTCGAATAAATACATACCTGTAGAATTTTCACCAGAAGCAAATGCTTTGTGTCTTACTCTGGCTGCCAATTTCTTTCTTACGCCCCTGCTCTCTTCTTCTTCTTAAAACCATATCCCCTATTCTTCTTCTTTTAACACACACACCCAAATGCATACAAAAAAAAACTGTTGTTCCTAACATAGTTAATGTGTTTAAACCTGGGCTGGGCGCAACAATCTTCCCAAAATACATTAAAAAAAATAGTCTTCTAAGATAAGGAGATTCCAAACAACTAACTCCCCCCTACAGGCTATTTTTTTACAAGCTTAAAGAATATTAAGAAAAAAAATAAGTTTTAAAAAAAAAGCAAAAACAGGGAAAATAAATCAACTAGCTTTTAAAGTGATGCTCCTGCATCATTCTTCCAACCAGCAGAAGAAGTGTTCTCACTTGTTGTTTTTCTACATCACTTCATCTATACTTGTGCCCAGCTTAAGGATATCATCTACAATCAACCATGTTGCATCTTCAACTGGTAAGTTCTTCCACTTAGTTAGATACTAGAAGTATTCTTTGTTTCTTGTCTTTTTAACTACTTTCTTCTCTAAAATACTCTCAATTTCCTTTGGCACTTCCTTTGGTAGTTACTTCTCCCATTGGATAAATTCATCCACCTCTATTTTGGTTTCTTGGTTTGGTTGTCCTTCATCCTTGTATGGATATAAATTTGCAACATTAAAAATTGGAGAAATTCCAATCCCCTTTGGTAGTTCTATTTCATATGCATTATTTGAAAACTTCCTTATTACCTTGCATGGTCCTATTTTCTTTATCTTCAGCTTGTTGTATTCTTTCTTTGGAAACCTCTCTTTTCTGAGATGAGCAATAACAAGGTCTCCAATATTGAAACTGACCTCTCTTCTCTTTTGATCTACCCTTAGCTTGTACTTGATGGTGTTTTCTTCAAGTTTCTTCTTTACCTGTTCATGCAAATTTTGCATGGCATTGGCAAATTCTTCCGCATCAGCACTCCTTGTCTCCATGCTGATTAGATTTATTAACTCATACACACCTCTTGGATGCATTCCATACATGATTTGAAATGGGCTCAATCCTGTACTTCTTTTTGGAGAATCATTATAGGCAAATTCAGCTTGTGCAAGTGCAAGATCCCATTGTTTCGGATGCATACTTATCAGGCTTCTCAAGATGTTGCCCAAGCTCCTATTGACAACCTCTATTTGGCCATCCATTTGGGGATGATAGGCTGAACTGAAACTTAGTTGTGTTCCCAATTTCTTCCATAAGGTTCTCCAAAAATGTCCAACAAATTTGGTGTCCCTGTCAGAAATAATACTTCTAGGCAATCCATGCAATCTAACAATATCCTGAAAGAATAGATTAGCTATGTGAGTAGCATCACTTGTTTTGAAACATGGAATAAATTGAGCCATCTTTGAAAACCTATATACTACAACAAATATGGAATCATGGCCTTTATGAGTTCTTGGCAAACCAAGTACAAAATCCATGCTTATTGAATCCCAAGGCCTATTTGGAATGGGTAGTGGCCGATGCAAACCTGTGTTTTGACTGCTTCCCTTAGCATATTGGCATATTTTACACCTTTCAACAAATTTCTTAACATCATTACTCATACCTAGCCAATAGTAGTGAGCACTCAATTGTGCTAATGTCTTGATAAGCTGCCACTATGTTTTTCCTTCAACAAATTCTCCCTCATGGAACTCTTGGGAATGCAAAGCTGGCTGCCTCTGAACATCAGACCCTCTTGGACCATGAAATCTATCCAAGGACTTCTTTCAACCCCCACTGGATTCATGCAAGCTTCATATGGTTCCTTGAAGTCTGGATCTTCTTTATATAGCTCCTTCAAATCTTCAAATCCCACAATACTTACTTGAGACTCTTGTATGATCAGATTTCTCCTGTTGAAGGCATCTGCAACCTTGTTAGATTGTCCTTTCTTATGCTTAATAGTGAATTTGAAACTTTGTAAAAATTCAATCCATTTGACATGCTTTTGATTCAACTTATTCTGATTGCTAATGAACTGTAAAGCATAATTGTCAGTGAATAAAACAAATTCTTTAGGCAAAAGATAATGCCTCCACTTCTTCAAAGCTTGTAAAAGAGCATAAAATTCTTGATCATAAGCTGAATATTTCTTTTTAGCATCACTTAACTTCTCACTAAAGTATGCTCTAGGCTTCCCATCTTGACTTAAAGTAGCGCCTATTGCAGTTCCACTAGCATCACATTCTACTTGAAAAAGCTTATTAAAATCAGGCAAGGTCAAGATTGGCTCTTCGGTTACCTTCTTTTTCAACAATCTAAAACTCTTATCAGTAGCCTTAGTCCAAAAAAAACTTCTTTTATCACCCTTGATTGTATCTATCATTGGAGCAACAATTCCACTAAAATTTCTTATGAATTTCCTATAGAAGCTAGCCAAACCATGAAAGCTTCTTACCTCATATGTGCTCCTAGGTGTAGGCCACTCAAGTATGGCTTTAATATTTTCCTTATCCATCTTCAATCCTTATTTTGAAATCACAAATCCCAAATATATCAACTCTGTTTTCAGAAAACTGCACTTTTTGACATTGATTAGCAACTTCTCCTTATGTAATTTACTCAACACCATCCTCAAATGTTTCAAATGATCTTCTTTAGTTTGACTAAACACCAAAATATCATCCAAATACACTAGCACAAACTTACCAGTGAACTCTTTCAGCACTTCATTCATCAGCCTCATGAAAGTGCTTGGTGCATTGGTTAGTCCAAATGGCATAACTAACCACTCATAGAGTCCATCATTAGTCTTGAAGGCTGTTTTCCATTCATCACCTTCTCTTATCCTAATCTGATGGTAACCACTTTTCAAATCTATCTTAGAGAAATATGTAGCTCCACTTAAACAATCAAGTAAATCATCAACTCTTGGCAATGGAAATCTATACCTGATAGTAATCTTGTTGATTGCTCTGGAGTCTGTACACATTCTCCAACTCCCATCTTTCTTAGGACTCAACACTATAGGGATAGCACAAGGACATAAAATCTCTCTTACCAATCCTTTGTCTAACAATTCTTGAACTTGATGTTTGATCTCTTCATTCTCCTTTGGTGTCAACCTGTAGGCAGCCTTGTTTGGAAGATTTGCTCTTGGAATCAAGTCTATGTGATGGCTAATACTTCTCAATGGTGGTAACTCATCAGGTAAGTCATCTACCACAATGTCAATGTATTCATTCAACATATCTTGAATCTCTAATTGCAATTCAATCAACTTAGTACTAGTGACTACACTCCTTGGCTTACCAATTACAGCAAAGTTTACCTCTTCTTTCTTCATTTGATGTAGAAACTCTTTGCCACTTACTATCAAAACTTTAGAATTCTGTCCAAAAACAGCAACAGCCTCTTCTTTCAATGGTGTAAGTGTATGCTTGATCCCATCCTTTTCAAACATGTATGTATTCTGTCTTCCATCATGTATGGCCTTCCTGTCAAATTGCCAAGGCCTTCCAAGCAAGATATGACATACATCCATAGGCATGACATCACACAAAATCTGATCCTTATATGTTCCTATCTAAATATCTACTTTGCATTGTTCACTTACCAAAAGTTTGTGTCCTTTTTGTAGCCAAGAGACTTAATAAGGTGTAGGATGTACTTCCTTCTTCAAGCCTAGTTTCTCCACCATCTCAGTTAACACAAGATTGGCAGTACTTCCGCTGCCAATAATGACCTTACAACATTTCCCCTTACTCTTACATGTGGTTCTAAATAAAGTTTTCATTTGAGGTGGTTCTACAACTTCTTTATTTGGCTTTAATAAAATTCTTTTCATCAAAAGAGACTCACCTTCTTCTAGAGTATCTTCATAAGCTACTGTAACTTCTGCATTTTGTTTTTCACCTTCAGTCACATGTACACCTCTCTCATGGCTGGTAGAAGGGTTCTTTGGACACTCATATGCCCTGTGTCCTGCATACTTGTTGCATTTAAAGCATTTGCCCATGAATCTTCCTCTTCCTCTTTGATATCCTTGGTATGGTCTTCTTCCCCTTGGTGTATAGCTGCCTCTTGAATTTTGTGAGCTGCTGGCCTCTTCATGAGATGTTTGCAGTTGTCTTCTACCTCCTTGAAATCCTCTACCTCTGCTGAACCTACCCCTTCCTCTTGAGAAGGATGTTTGTTTCCTTGCAATCTTCTCCTCAGCTTTCAAGGCAAATTGATATGCCTCCTCAATTGTCTTAGGAATGAGAAGACTAATTTCATCTTGAATGGCAAATTTCAAGCCATTGGTGTATCTGGCTACCTTCTCTGTGTCATCCTCAATATGACCTAATCTTATAGTCAACCTATAAAACTCTTCAGTGTATTCTTTCACAGACAATTCTTTTTGCTTCAAATTTTGTAATTGTTTAAAAAGATTTGCTTGATAATCTTTAGGCATAAACTTACCTTTCATTTTTGCTAGCATTCTGTCCTAGCTTTTGTTCTTTGGCTTCCCTTTCCTTCTTCTTTCTTCTTGCACTCCATCCCACCACAGGGATGCATGTTTCTTTAGCCTTGTCATGGCATACTTGACTTTCTTTTCATCTTCTTCAATTCCTTCATACTCAAAATATTTGTCTAATGCATTAATCCAATCAATTAATTCTTCAACATTCAAATTACCTTCATACATTAGAACCTCCATTTTTGGCTTTGTGTTCACCTTCATAATGGCTTTGATCAACCTCTCTTCAACTGTTTCTTCTTCCACCACCAATTCATCTTCTGGTGGCTTCTCTTCTCTATCACTAACTTCACCCATGTCAGTGCCTCTTCTTTGAGCAATCTCCAGGTCTTGCAGCCTAGCTGTCAGGTTCCTAATTTCCTCTACCAGTGAAACCTATCCTCCAGGTCTCCTTCTTTCAGCTCTACCTCTATTCCTGATTCTCATGGCCATCTTGTTTTCTGTTCACAAATTTGGTTCTACTTCTCTTTGGCTTGGATCACAATCCCTTGTGCTCTGATACCAAATGATGAAAACTAACTTGCATAATGTGTTAGCAAATTTTTAAATTTTGAGCAGAAAATCTTTAGTGGCAGGGATAAAACATGTCTTGATTTATTTATTCCTCTTTCACACAAAGTATTATCTTCACATTTTCTTCAGCTTAGACAGTTTACTCAAATAGTTCAACAGACCTTTTTTTTTTTGACAAAGATGTATATATTCTGATTTCTCTGTTTTCAAACTACGAACAGAACTTCTGTATAGGGGTATATGTTTTGGCAACGTATTAACAGAGTATTTCTTCAAACACACAAATATTACCTGGGGTCCTCTTCTTCTGGATGAATAATGAGATGCTTAACATAACTTTTAGATGACCGACATTACAATTAACTTGGCCGAATTACACTAGTTCATTGGGGCGGCCAGCAGTTTAAACAAAGTATTTGACAAGCTACGGCCCAACAATTAAATTGTGGTGGCCAATAGTCATTTGTCTAGCATACATTTCCATTGGGGCGGCCCAACGCACTCAGCATTATAAGTGAGAATTTCAAACAATGTATTTTAAAAAGAACATACAGCCCAACCATTATATTTGGCTCAATAATGAAATCAGCGTTTTAAATGCATTGAGCACCCAAACAGTTATATATATATATATATATTGAAATGGCTGAAGTTATCAACAATTTTTTGGGGCGGCCCAGAAATCATAACAATGTATTTGATAAAAACAAAAACTATGGCCCAGCCAACATGGAATGCCCAATATCACATTAAAATCAATGCTTTGAAAGTTGTCCAATAGAATAGTAGTGCCCAGCAGAATGGCGACATCCCCTTTGAGATATTTGGTCTCAAAACAAAACAATCTCCTCAAAAACAAAAACTCACATTCATTACTAAGTCGAATAAATACATACCTGTAGAATTTTCACCAGAAGTAAATGCTTTGTGTCTTATTCTGGCTGCCAATTTCTTTCTTACGCCCCTGCTCTCTTCTTCTTCTTTAAACCATATCCCCTGTTCTTCTTCTTTTAACACACACACCCAAATGCATAAAAAAAAACTATTGTTCCTAACATAGTTAATGTGTTTAAACCTGGGCTGGGCGCAACAATCTGCCCAAAATACATAAAAAAAAGTAGTCTTCTAAGATAAGGAGATTCCAAACAACTAACTCCCCCCTACAGGCTATTTTTTTAACAGGCTTAAAGAATATTAAGAAAAAAAAAGTTTTCAAAAAAAAAGCAAAAACAAAACAGAGGGAAAATAAATCAACTAGCTTTTAAAGTGATGCTCCTGCATCACCTTACCAATTGTAAATATTAAGGAATTTGAGTTTATTATAATATATCTTTAAAAAATTAAACAATTTAGTGGTCTCTACTATATGGGAAACCAAATCTACCCTCATTACATTTATAACCTTTATAATATTATACAATCTAGATGTTGCACTCTAGATATCCATCTTAATTTGGGTGAGAACATGAATAGTTCATTGATGTTCTCTTAGTTATTTTATTTCTTTATTTAGGTCTCTCCATTCCATTTCTATTCCTTAATTTATTTAAAATAGAACATCTATGTGTGTTTTAATATATGATTTAAAATTCTCTATATATGGGGATTGAAGTAGTTTTATGTCTTTCCTCTTAGACAAAGTGAAATTTTTTTCCCTTTCCTCTAAAATAATTTCTCTTCTAGTATCATCTTCTAGATTTATTTTCCTCACCCTCTATACACTCCCTATGGATTTCTCAAAAAATATACTCAGAGTGGGAAATTCAGTCATCACTATATTAGGCCTTTTGTAGGCTTCTAATTTCATGTATGTTTCCCACTATGGTAGGAATAATTGGGTTGGGTCCATGGGTTAAGTGTCTATAGCTTTAGTCTCACCCAATATCTCACTTGATATTTTATTTATAGTTTCCTCTAAGAGGGGATTAGGGAGTGAAGGTCATATAATTTTGGACCAATCCACTCCACCTTATTATATTAGTGGATGGACTATGTATATTTGCCTTTCCTTCTTCTTAGCCTTCTAGTTGGTTATCATAGTTGTCTCTTGAGAAGGATTAGGAGTGAGAACTGGTAAAGTTAACTATGTAGATACCACATGTAATTAAGGGATGCATACTACCTTCCTTTCTTTTTTCATGGCCTTATTCTTGGTTTTTTTTTTGGGGGGGGTGGAATAGTAGTTGAAATTATAGCCCAAAGGATAGCAAGAGTGGATGTGGGAGGAACAATTGGAGGAATAAAAATTAAGTGGGAATTGCAAGGGTAGAGTAGGGATCCTCTACCTTTAGAACTAACAAATTTCATTCAAAAATAGGTTGAATAAGATCAACATCCACATTGGGACCAAGAGAGGAGGGTGGCTAGGAGGGGTGGATGAAATGGGGCCAAATGAACTAATTATATAAAGAGAAACATAGGAAATATTAGGATTAATGGAAATTAAAGAGTATTATGTCTCACATGATGTTTTTTGATGCAATTATGCCTTTACCTTTGAGTCTTAGAGGCTCAATAATTTCACTATTTTTTATTCTACCTCCTCATTAGAAATCTCATATCCAACTACCTCTTGTGTGGTTAGCTCCACCAATGGTCCTTCCCTAACTTGGCTCTGTGAAAGGGGTTGAGCCTTTGTCTTCCTTGTATTATAGATGGTTATCTTGGGAGATATGAAAGGAACTATTTATGTTATTGAGGTAACTAAAAAAACCTATATAAATGATGAAACAACACCTTTTGTATGGCTCTCAGAATCTATAAAATCTAGGCAAACAAGATCTCTTGTCTTCCCCCTAGTGAGGTATCTGACACCCCTATTTATTTTTTCACTACCTTAAGTTCCATAAGGTGTATTTCATAGGATTTATATTATTATAATCTTGTCTAATAAGGTATAATAGTATAAAAAATTTGTTTATCCCATCTTTAAGCTAGTGGAGTCTAGTTTGTGCCTCTTTTATGGAAAGGGAAAGTTCTCCTTGAATAAGCTTTAGAAGGTCATCCTTTAAAAAAATTGACTATGCTCTCTCAAAGACTTAGTCATCATTATAAAAATTTAAGAATAAAAATACATGATCATAGGGCTTATGTTGATATTCAATTCCTAATCCCTTGATGTGATTTTGCACCTATCTATAGGGATCTAAATCCCTATATGGCAATGAAGCCAAGGAGTAGTACTCTATGTATTTCCTAGCCTCATATAAGTTATTTTTATTAGTGTAGAAAATTATTCCAATCATTATGTGAGATATATGAAGGTAGGATTTCATCTTCTTGTGTATCTAATCATTAATGCTCTACCATCTTATATAGGACATATATGGGGAGGTATAAAGGTGTGACCTTATGGCCAATGACCATGATGACTATGTAGTCAAAGTATAGATAGTAGTCTCCCTTGATCAATAATGTGTCCATGATACTCTTTGATATCATAGTAAAGGGGGATTCATGGATGAACCTCCATAAATTTGGGTAAGATTACTTGATTATGCACATAATATTGTGAGTTTATGCATGTATGTACATGAAAGAGTAAGAATCATAATTATTATTCTTTATACAATCTATAGGGTGAATCTAGAGTGATCCCTTATAAATTTATACCATCCCCAAGACTTTTTTGAGTAAGTAATACATCATGTAAAAGTGACCTCCTAGAGGTCTCTTATCATTATGAAAACATTTCTCTCATAAAGTTGCTTCAATCACTTCTCCTAGAGCCAAGGTTAATTATGATGTCCTCAATAAATCAAGTTTCAAAATCCACTTTAGGTGGAAGAATTAGATGGTTGAGTATCCAAATAACCTATTCAATAGGGCCATCCTAATCTAGATTCCTATTCTAAATTTTTTTATAGGTGTGGGATGCTTTTCGTTTAAGTTAATTATCTCTTTGGGGAGCATCTAACTACTAAGTAGTTTCCAATAGACTTTGTTTTCTTCCATACCACTAATATATGTAAATCATACATGGAATTTAGGATGGAAAGGGATAGGTACCTTTGAAATTCATTATTATAGATGCATGATATGATCAATTTGTGCTCAATATTATGTAGGTATGCTCCTCTAGATATCTTCCCTGCAAAGAATAGATCTTATAGGAGGTTGATATAGGGCATGACTTATGGCTTTGTAGCTACAAAGGGTAACCCTTATCTCTTGAGAGGGATGAGGTCTATGTCAAATCAGGACTGTTCAAGAGTTAATTTCTCTTCATGCATGTATTCATCAACCTATTTTATGGCATCTTACAATGCCAAGTAGTTTTTATAGTCATTTTTGAATATACAAGGTTCAAAGAGTGTATCCATGCACTTATTAGAATCTTTGATGGAGAATATTGGAAGGAGAGTTCCTTGGAATGTCCTAGATGATGATGCCATTGTTATTTAGTTTACCTAATATTGGTTTGAAATTCAATCACTTATCTCTCATGAGTATGTTGTTAAGTTGAAGATATTAGTGGCTAGGTCTCAATTCTAGGAGAGTAAGTGAGCTCACAAGTTAGCTTGAGATTGAATGGGCACTTTTTAATTATAAATAATTTGATATAACATTGGCATTTATTTCTATTTCATGTGATAATAATTTCCAACATCTATAAATTTGATTTTTTCATTTAATTAAAACTTTGCCACCTCATTTGGTAGGTATGTCATGTAGGCATTGTTGACTTTTAGTAGGAATGCCATATCATTTCCCTTTTCCTAGTGTTGTTTCATTTCTTCTTAAGATTTAGGTTATTGATTAATGAGTCTTTTAGAAGTCATAATTTAGGATTTGGGATATAACACTATTTGTGAGGAAGATGAACATCCTAAGTGAAATCTTTGAACACTTTTACCAAAGACCTAACTGAATCAGAGAAAAACATTGACTAATTTTGTTGAACACCTAAATTTTCAAAAATATTTTTACCAAACAAAATGGTTGAATACCTAACTCTCAAAGGTATTTTTCAAGAAAAATCATCAAACATTTGTGCCAAAGACCTAAACATGTTAGGTAAATTTACTAAGGGATCTATGCTGAAGATATCCATCAAAAATCTAGATAAACCAAAGTGTAAAACCGCAAGAACTAGGTTCTTGAAGAATAGTATTCAAAGGGTAAATGGTTAGGGTTTATAATACATGTAAAATGTAATTTTTGGGTCTCGTACCTAATAATGTTAAATAATTTATTTCAAATAAATTATCCAAGGTAAAAAACTGAAGAATAAATTCATGTGGGGTATGTAAAGTGAAGAGTTCCAAAGACCCAAAATATGTCAAAAGAATTTGTCAAATAAATTATTGAAGATAATCTTTGAACAAAACCATTGAAAATAATCATCTAAATGAAATTACCAAAGACAGAAACATGTCAAAGTTGTTCGGTGAATGAAAGTTCCAAATAATATTACCAAAGAGTAAGTTCTAAAAAAATCATCAAAGACCCTTTTTGGATATGTAACTCTACATAAACATTTCATCAAAAAATATGAGCCAAAACATGCATATACATAACTTATGAAAATCGTTAGTAGGTTAGTCCCAAAAGACAAAAAAGTAAATTCATATGTCTATCAAATAAAAAAGTTAGCACAATATGTAAGGAATTTATTTTTAAAGGAGTTTGTAAATAGGGATAGAGGTTAATTTTTAAATATAGTGGTGATAAAAAATAATTATGGTATGTTGAGTAGAACAAATGGTGACTCACAGGAGAAATACTCATGTGTATTTGAGAATTCAAAACTTATGGTTAATAAATCTAACATCAAATATGAACCATCACACGTAGGATAATTGAATCAAATATATGTAATATACTCCCATTATCCACATACAACATAATTTCCTTCTCATTTACCCTAGATATATGTGTGGTGAAGTTATTTTATTATATCCTTAATATGAGGACTTTAGCAAAGAAGTGGGATAACTGTAGGTTTTACTCTAGTTTTTTTTTAAATATTTAAAATTTGGGGAAGATCTAGTAATTTTCCACTTCCAAACATGCATCCATACCCTCGACAGAGGTACCATGGTTTCCTTCTCTTTCCTTCTCTAGTACTCTTTCATGATGCATGTATATTGACCTCATTTCATCATTTTAAGATCTTTGATCACCTTTGAATTTTTCCTTTTAGGGGTATTGCATCATTATTTTTAGGGTTTTTGGATCCTTAAGATTTATATATTTTCTTTTGAATAACATTTCTTATAAGAGCGAGATTAGAAATATAAGTTTTACCAGACTGTCCCTATCAATTGTACCCATATCAATGGTTATTTTCTCAAACAAGTATCAATATGATAAGTGCATTTGATCTGGTGAAAGTGAAAAAACCTTTCTAAAATTCATATGCATTAATGAGAGTAGCCCTTACATGCCTAATTAAATTATTTAGTGTTATCTTGTACATGATCCATCTTCCTGGTATACACTTAAATTCTAAAAATCTAAAATGCATGGGTGTAAGATCTTGTAAATAAATAAATTGATATGCCTATTCATGGCATGTTTTCCCATAGGTTGATCCTTTGGATATTGAACATGTTAAAAGAAGTCTTAAAATGTTGTATACTTGATTTTAAGCACACTAGTAAAATTCAATCACATTTCCACAAAACAAATAAAAACATCTAATCTAGAATGTAGGGAACTATTCTATAAAACAAATTGTTGAAATTGGGAATATAATATAAGAAGCAGGTAAACTATTCTATGAAATACATAATATATATTCTAATAAAATAGTTTATCTACCATAATACTAATTTTAAAATTACCTTTATTTCTACTCAGGGACATTTCTAGATGTTACAACCCTGAAGTAATGCGTCAAAAATTATTTGTTGACTAGATATGTCACCTCTTACCTTGGAGGTCTATTAGATAGAAAGCATTATTACCCAAGATCTCTAAAATATGCTAAGATCCAATACATATTGGGGTAAACTTGTCATGTTGTCCTTCATTTTCATGACCTTTGTCCCATAAAATCACCAAGTTAGATATTCTAAATACTTTGAATTTTCATCTTGTCAAACCATAATTTCACTATATATTGATTTTTACTAAAATTATGTAAGGCCTTTTTTCTTTAGTATTCCATTTCTATTACATCCTACAATAAAAAATCCACCTTATCTCTTAGTTCCATGTATTCCTACATAAATTGATATGTTGATAGATTAAGTATTATTAAGAAAATAGGTTGTTTCCCATAGACTAGTAAGGAAAGGATTTGAGTGCCTACTTATATCTTTTTTGATCAACCCACACTACATATTTTTGTAGATTATGCCAATCTCTAGGATTTTCTACTATAAACTTCTTAATATCATTAATCACATTTTTGTTTTATGATTCAACTAAACCATTTCTTTATGGGTAATGGTTAGATGATATCCTGATGGTGATTATATTATCATAGGATTGTTTAATAAATTTAGTTGATTAGAATGATGGACCATTGTCATATGTTAGATAAATAGGAGTATTAAACCTCGTTGTGATACTTTCCTCTAGAAATTTGATCATATCTTGTGCTCTTGAATGATTTGTAGATACAACATTCATCCAATATGTGTAATAGTCTGTAGCAGTGAGTACAAACTTGTGGCCAACTAAAGAATTGGGATTAATGACCCCAATGAAGTTTAAGCCCAATTGGGTGAATGACATTCCTTCAATCATAGTTTGTAGAGGCATGGTTATGTGTACTTACCTCTTTACTAGGACATGTCATTCATGGAATGTTTATATGTGAGCATGTGGATCCTTGAAAACTATTGGCTAGTAATAATTGATTCTAAGGATTTTATGGGTAGTGGTGTTTCTAAAGGGATGACCACTACTTATTTTTTGGTGTGAATTTTCCATAATGTATTGATCTTCCTCTCATGATATGCATCTTAGGTCAATGCCTTCATAATCTTTTCTATATAATATTCCTTTTCTAATCATGTAATGAACCACTTTGATTCAAAAATATCTTATTTATTCTCTTTTTAGCTCTAGGGAGAAATTACTTGTGAGAAAATATTAAATAATATCAGTATACCAATCCCTTTTAGCTAATTAATTTTCAAAAACCTCTTAAATAGTGATACATGGGTTTAGCTCAGTCATGAGTTGAATGATTCCTTAACCTCTAATGATCTTGGTAAGCTTTATTTCCAAGTCAAATTCCTACAATTTTTCCATCCACTTTCATGTACCTTCTCCTAACTCATTTTGTGATAAAGTGAGCTTACAACATGACCTGGTACATGGTAATTATCTTGTTCCTCAAGATGTAATGTCAAATTTATTCACCACTTTGATAAGGTAAAAGATTTTTTTATCTATCATGGAATACTTGAGTTCTTATCCTTTCAGTTTTATACTCATGAATGCAATAGGATGCCCATTTTCCTCTTTCTTCTTGGTGTGTAGGGTAGTAATAGTATGTTTTTAGGTGAATGGATACAAGAAGAATTCTTTAGTGAAGTCTAGACTTATTAGTACAGGGGCTTAGGATATTACATATTTAGTATCTTGAAAAGACTTTTGAGCCTCTGCTATCCATTCCAATTTAACATCCTACTTGAGCATTGCAATCAGAAGTCTAATTATTTCTACAAACCTTGATATAAACTTTCTCATGAAGTTAATCTTCCCAAAGAAAGATCTAAGATCTTTATTACTATTTAGGAAAGCAATTTTTTATATCCCTTGAATTATATCTAGGTCAATCACAATCCCATATTTGGTGATGATATGACCTATGAGATTGCCTTATATAACACCAAATATACTATGTTTAACAAAATTACAAACTTTTTACATATTTTAAAGATTGATCATAGGTGTTCTACTTTATTAGTCCTTGATTTTGAGAAGACTATTAGGTAATCCATGTATAATTATAAATTTACCTATCATCCCTTGGAAGTCATGGTCCATATCTCATTGAAATGTGGTAGATGCATTCATTAGGCCAAATGGCATCCTCTTATACACATAAGTACCCCACTTTGTGGTGAATGCTATCTTCATTTTGTCTTTTTATTCTACTATCACCTAGTTATACCCTAAAAATCCATCCAATAAAGACATAATTCCTAAACCACTCACTATCTAGATGACTTCATCCAAGGAAGGAAAGGTAAAAAAAAATTATCTTTCGTCGAGTCTTTATTTATGTGTTTTAAATTAAAATAGATCCTCATCTCTCCACTTTTATTCTTGACTAGGACTAAATTAGCCACAAAAATAAAATGTATAACAGGGAAAATAATTTTTGTATTTATCATATTCTCCTCTTTCCTATAAATAATGGATTTCAAGATATGAATTTATGGCCTTTTCCTATATCTGAAGGGTTTATGTTCCAAATTCAAAGGATTTGTATGGGTGATGATCTTTGGGTTGAAAAACTTTAGCTTTTTGTATTTACATGAAATTAAAACTTTAACTCTTCATTCTATGCCTTTGTCTCTAGATTACAGTTGAGACCAATGTTGTCATAGTGTGAGTTACACTTATCTCCAAGATTCTTCCTTTTAAGCTTAGAATCATTTTCTTTTAGCTACCTTAGTTACTGAGCTTGAGGGTCTAGACCAAATTTCCTTACCAAATAAAGTATTCCTAGAGGGAGGTGGTTTTAATTTAGTTGAATACATATACCTAATTCCTCTTGGCATAAGTAAATAACTTCCTTGCCATCAATGACTTCATGATTGAGTCAAGAATTAGATAATCTATTGGTCATCATAAAAAACTTGTAAATTTTCCATGTTGTCTAGAACTAATAGACAAGGTATTATCTCAATGACTAATATTTGTACCTTGGACTCCTACAGGGGTGCCAAGTTAGAAGTTGAGGTAGGTAATAAATTAATAAATTGATTTTATTCTCTAAGTACAATCATGATGTTAAAGGCTTCAAAATACTCAATAAAATTACATGCTCTATATTTATACCTTTTCAGATATGATAGATTACACTTGTATTTTTCTAACCTTATAAACTACTATCTATAAATCACCATAAATCAACATTTTTGAGAGAAAAATATAGTCCCAATATTAGTGCCTCATATTCCACTTTGTTATTGGTGCAAGGGAATTGTAGTTTGTATGCTATCTGGTATTTCTTGCCTTGTTGGTCCACCAATTAAAAGTTAATGCTAGATCATTACTTGGAT
Organism: Torreya grandis; assembly: GCA_037957365.1. Taxonomy (NCBI): domain Eukaryota; kingdom Viridiplantae; phylum Streptophyta; class Pinopsida; order Cupressales; family Taxaceae; genus Torreya; species Torreya grandis. The sequence goes on along the minus strand of JARHVA010003801.1, from coordinate 147,473 downwards.
ATTGAACCATCAAAAAGGATGGTGCACAATTAGGAAGGTCCCTGGAGTTTTGGTTGTTGAACTTCATACTTTGTAGTGAAGGTATAAATCTAAAGGATAGGAGATTTATAGATAGGAGATTTATAACTTACTTTTTCATTCTTTATATTGTATTTGTTGATTTAGTGCTTCATTTTTGTCTCTAAATCAATTTGAATCTAGTTTGGAATACCTTTCCATGGTAATAAAATATTAGATAATTCTATTTCCACATACCCATATAATTTCTTGGATTAGTCTCTATTAAGGAAGAGTTTATATCCCTCTAGAATATATATTACCAATATGTTGGTCATCTTTTTTACTCATGGTTTAAATTTTACTTGGTTCCACACATAATTTAACTCTCTTATTACAAGGACCATGATTTTAACCAATTATAAAACCATTATCTTAGATGGATTTGGGATTAAACCCAACTTCTATAAAATTGAAGTAGGCATCACCATGGTTGAAGCTCCAGAATTGACTAAACAATTGTGTATGTTCTTTTTAGATGCTATGATAGTGAATAATAAAGGTGGAAATTTAAGTTTAATCTTTAATATGACATTGGTGTGATCATCCTTTGTCTTATTAGTAGTTTCTTTCCCTTGTTATACTTCCATAGGATCTCATTTTGTTCTATAATTTGGGTTAATTCATGAAGAGTAATGTTGGATTTAATATTCTTCATGTCTTCAACAATGTTTTACCCCTCTTTTCCTTACTCTTATTTATTATATACTTGTTTATCCCCTTTGGGGGGAGGTGGATTAATTGGATTACCAATGTTGTTCAAAGCAATAAACATAGTGAAGGGTTGCTTAGTCCTTAGGTTATAATTTCCCTTTTGGTATTGTTGAGAAGCTTTCACTTCATCAAATTTGTATTTTAGTTCATTACCATATTCTTATATGAATAAAGACTCATGAATTTCAATTACCATTGATGTGTTTGAAGAGACATATTTTAAATGGAATTATAGCTAATTATTCATCAAGTCTTGCCTTGCCATCTCTCTCTGAATGATCTCAAACATTGGACAGAACTCCACACATTCAATTTCACCATGTTGTTATGTATTATGAACTATAAACCAATTGGGTAGATTTGTTTATACTATTTTGATCTCTAAAAACTTATTGGTATGATACTATGCATTATTAGTAAACCTGTTAAAGGGCCTACTGTATCTTTTAAACCCATGATTTTCGCTATTATTCTATCCAGTGTTGTTTCCCATATTTATCTATATATTCAGGAATTCATTACTCAATTTATGGACCATTATTTGGATATAATCAAATTCTTTTTTGGTAGAATCAGTTCCTTATACAACTATAGCATTATAAGGAATTAAATGTTGATTTTATTGATGAATATTCATCTATACCTAGTTAGTCACATAACCATAGTTTTGATTGGGCACTTGTTACATTAAAGGAGGAAATATATATAGTTGATTTTTATTGAAATAAGTGACATTTTGATTGATGTGAGGGACTACATTTAGATATATAAAACTAATATTGAAATTTGGATTACTAGGTATTTGAGGGTTCAATTGTTTATCAACTTTGATAGCTTCTTTGTATGTTATATCTAGAGTGGTGGTAGTAGTAGTTCTTTTTAAAAAAACCATAATGATTAGGTATAGCGTGTTTATATACATCTCCAATGTTAATGGTCCATATAGCCTATACTATGAGTTAAGCCAAGTGTACATCTTCTATAATCTAGCATTCAAATCTTAAATTGGCTCATTAAGCTCCATTTTCATGCTAGTAAAATCTGTATCTATTAGTCTATGGATAGTCACTTGTCCAAATTGGGAAAGAGATATGTTGTAACATGCATTCTAATAATTGATAGAGTTCTCTTAAAGGTTGATATACCAATCATAGGCAACAACTTATAAGGTAAATGGGAAAGTCTGCATGTAAAATCTTCATCAATAACATTCATTAATCTTAATCCAGCCTTAAAATACTTAATGTGTTCTTCTATATTTATTCCTCCTAAGGGGTAGAAAGAGGGTAGATATTTTTATAGATTTCTAGGCAAATTATTCATTTTTTGTAGGATGGAAATGGTATATATAACTAACCAAAGGTGTTATTGATACATAAGATGATTAATGAGATGTATATTCCTAATTAGGGATAGTGTTTTATACCTTGTAATATTGGGAATAATTGATGTAGATCTAGGTCTTTGATGTGCTAATAAGGGTGAAAATAATATATTAGTTTGAGCCCTAGACCTAGTAACTCTCTTGGGTGTCTCTATTGTAACTCATTGTAGGGGTAACTTCTCACTGGGGGAGGCACACGAGTGGCCCTCCTTCTAGCTCCAACATTTTCTTTCTATGGATATAGCTCTTGTGCACCAATAAAATTTTAGACAAGGTAGCCTTTAACATTTTAGGATCTCAATGGAGTTAAAATACACTCTAGGGAACAATTTTAAATTATGGGTTAATCAACCTTATCATAGAATAGTCATCAAAGCATGCAAATTGTTAACTAGATTTGCTTGTAGTGAGATGAATCCTAGTAGAAAAATCAAACCTATGGATGAGATAAATAGGTGATATATAATTTAGAGTGGGTAGATCTCAATCAAACAAACTTAAAAAGGATGGAAGGGTAGAGTAGAAAAGAAGGTTCTATGACCTCAAAGGGTCACTACATAGGTTGGTTTATTAGGGGATAATTCTCTAAAAACTAGTTCTTACTACCTTAAACTATTGCACACTCATAGGTAAACATAATTATGAAGTCTAGAGAGGAGTATTATAGGAAAATTTATGGTCTCAACTTAAGGTTTCTTCTTTTAGAGTTGATTTTATTCACCTTTGATTATAAGGTTATAGCTCAGACCAAGAAGGTTTCTAAGGTAGATATGACACACTTATAAAACTATACCAAAATAAATCATTCACACACATTCAGATTAATAACACCTTTTAAACTAATTTCTTAATAAAATTTGATTACTTTCAATAACATTTGCACATCTACAATTAGAATACATTGATTAAAACAATTAGAATCTATTTTAGATTTTTCACCCTTCAAATTATTGTGTTATAATAACTAGAAAAGAAAAACCTTAGTATCACATGAGTGGAAGGAGAAAATAACAATGCAATTTCATGATATTCAAAATTGACTTCTTGTATTTATCAAATCTTCCAACCCTCTAAAATGTGAAATTACATTGATATATTGAATTGGGTAGGGGATGCCTCATATTCAAAGTGTATGTAAAATTACAATTACATGTAGTTAGAACATCAATTCTAATTTTAGTTTCAAAATTACATATTTTTTATGCTTGCATCTAATTACATTTATGTCAAAATTAGTTGTCCTATGTAATGAAATGCAATGTGCGCATTATTAAAAAAAATTCAAAAAACTTCACATGTGTACTCTAATACTAAGTATATTGTAAGTAAACTACACATGTGTACATAAAAAATTGGACTTCAACTCAAGGTTGACTAGGTGATTTTATGGTTGATGAGGTTATCGAATGCTTGCATTGAACTAGGAGTTCTATTTCTAGCATTATTCTTTGCTTACAAATCTTGTTAGTGATTTTACTTGGTGTCATATTGATATCTGATAATATCCATGTTAAGGAGTGTAGGCCTATGCACCTTCTTCACTTGATCTAAAATCTTTGTATGTTTAGTTTTGGTAGTCTTGAAGTTAGATCTAAATATCACAACTTTAGTGATCTTCTTCTTAGCAAAATTGATCTCTACCTCTATTTATTATATGGTCTTCCCTTGTATGTATTACTTGAAGTTATCTAAAGTTTGTTGTAAGATTAGGTCAAAATTAGCCCTGTTAATGAGTCTTACTATGGAATCCTTACCCTAAGAAAGCTTTAGTTCATCCAAAATTTTCCATGAGTGAGTCATGTTTTGAATACTAGGCATTAGTACCTTAGTCTCATTAATCCACTCCATAGTCTCTTATTTTCTAATGACCACCAAGTCAAGAGCATTAGTAGCCTTCATTAGTGATATCAAGTTCAAATGTGCATATCCATTACTAGTGGTAAAAATATTAATGAATTTGAGTTTATTCTCATCTACATTTAAATAATTAAACAATTTGGTGGTGTCTACTATGTGGGGCACCAATTCTACCCTCCTTGCACTAATAACATCTATATTAGTTTACAATCTAGATGCTACACTTTGGACATCCATCTCAATTTGGGATATAACATGAACAAATTATTGTTTTTCTAGTTTTTTTTTCTATCTCTCTTCATTCCATTGATGTTCCTTCATGTATTTCAACTATAACATCTTTTCATCTTTAAATATAAGATTTAAAATCCTCTATATATGGGTATTACCCTAGTTTTGTATCTTTCCTCTTGGATAAAGTGAACATATATTCCCTTTACTCTATAATAACTAATCTTCTAATATCATCTTCTAGATTACTTTTCCTTACCCTTTATACGCTCCCTGTGGATTTCTCAAAAAATTATACTCATAGTGGGAAATATGATAATCGCTAGATTAGTCATTTTATAGGCCTCCAATTGAATTTCTATTACCCATTATGGGAGGACTTACTAGGATGGGTCCATGGGTTGAGTGTCTGTAGTTGAAGTCTCACCCAATAGCTCATCTAGTTTTTTTTTAGAGTTTACTCTAGGAGGGGATCAAGTAGTGAAGGACATTTGATTTTGGACCAGTCCACTCTACCATATTATGGTAGTGGATGGACTATGTATACTACCATTTTATTTTTCTAATCATTTTGGGTGGTTATCATAGTTGTCTATTGATAAGGACAAGAAGGGGCAACTAGAAGGATAAATTGTGTAGATACAACATATAATTTAATTGTGGCTAGTACTCCCCTTCTTTCTTCATAGCCTCATTGGTTTTTGTTGGGGTGGAATAGTAGTAGAAGGTAAAACTAGAGAGATAGCATGAGTGGATGTGGGAGGAGAAATCGGAGGAATACCAATTGAAGAAGTAGGAATTTAAATGGTAGAGGAGGGATCCTCTACCTTTGGAACTAATAGAGTTGGTTGAAGAATAGGCTGAATAGGTTCAACCTCCACCTTGGGGACCAAGAGAGGAGGGAGGCTATGAGGGGTGAATGAAATGGGGGAAAATGAAATAAATGAAGAAATAAGAACATTGGAAATAATAGGAGTAATGGAAATTAGAGAGGATGTTAGCTCACTTGGTGTTTTTTGATGTAATACTACCTTTTTCTTTGAGTCTTGGAGACTCAAGACATTCACTCTTTATAATTTTACCTCATAAAAAATCTCCTCTCTAATTGCCTCATATGTGGCTAGCTCCACTAGTGGTCCTTTCATAGTTGGGATATGTGGAAGGGGTTGAGCCTTTAGATTCCTTATATAATAAATGGTTATCTTAGGATATATATAAGGAGATAATTGTCTATTTGAGGTAACCATAATAGTAACCTCTAAAAATGATGAAATATCACCTTAGGTAGGGCCCTCTAAATTTGAAGAATCTAGGCAATTAGGCTCATCTTTCCTTCCCCCTAGTGAGGTATTTATCACCCCTAGTTCTTTATTCACTACCTTATATGTCATACAATGTGTTTGGGAGGATTATCCTTATTCTCCTATTGTCTGAGTAGGTTTTCTATTCCAAAAGTCATATGTATCCCATCCTTCAATTGGTGGGAGTTTAGTTCATGCCTCCTTTATGTAAAGGGAAGGTACTCCTTGAATAAGCTTTAGAATGTCTTGTTTAAACTAAATTGACTATGCCCACTCTAGGACTTAGTCATTATTTTGAGCATTGAGGAATAAAAATTCATGATCATAGGGTTTATGTAGATATTCAATGCCCAGTCCCTTGATGTGATTGTGTACCTATCTATGGGGATCCTAGTGATTATGTGGTAATGAATCTAAGGAGGAGTACTCTTTGTATTTCATAGCCTCATATAAATGATTCTATTTGGTGTAACACATTTTTTTAGTCATTAGGTGAGATCCATGAAGGTAGGATTTCTTCTTCTTGTGCATGTCCTCATCAATGCCCCACCATAACTAGGAGGTTATTTCCTACGCTACTAACATGTCTAGGACATAATTGGGGAGGTGACGACGTGTGACCTTATGTCCAATGACCTTGATGACTATGTAAATGCATATCTAGTAGTCTCCCATGATCAATAGTTTATTTGAGATACACTTTGATATCTTAGGTAAGGGGGATTCATGAATATCCCTCTATACCTATGGGTGAACATCATTTAGTGATGTGCAAAATATTGTGAGTGTACACATATATGTGCATGGAGTAAGAATCACAAATCTTGTTCTTTATAAATTCTGGAGGTGGTTTCAGAGTGAGAAATTGTTAAGGTATACCATCCTAAGGACTCTGTTGAGTAAGTAAAACATCATGTAAAAGTAACCTCCTAGAGGCCTCTTATCTTTATGAAAAAATTTATCTCATAGATTTTCTCTAATAACTTCTCCTAGAGAAAAGGTTTATTTTATTGTCCTCAGCAAATCAAGTAGTTGAACCCACTATTGTGGAATAATTTGATCCTTGGGAAGCCAAATATCATGTTCAATAGGGAATTCCTAATATAGATTCATATTCTAAATTTATTTATGGGTATGGGTTGCTTGTATTTCAATTTAATTATCTCTTCATGGATCATCCAATTGCTAAGTACCTTCTCAATAGACTTATCTTTCTTCCATGCCACTACTCTATATAAATCATATATGGCATCTAGGATAGGAAGGGATAGGTACCTTTGAAATTTATTACTAGAGATACGTGATATGACCATTTTGTGTTAGATATGATGTAGGTATGCCCCTCCAAAAATCTTCCCTATGTATAAAAAATATCACAAGAGGTCGATATAGGGCATGACTTATGGCTTTGTATCTATAAAGTGTAACCCTTATCTCTTGAGTGGGTGGAGGTCTATGTCTAATTGGCACAGAGATTGACTCAAGTTCTCTTCAAACATGTGTGCATCATCCTGGTGTATAGTGTCTCATAGCACTAAGTAGTTGTTTTATTTATTATTGAATATAGTAGGTTTAAATAATTTATCCATGTACTTAGTAGAATATTGGATGGTAAACCTTAAAGGAGTGAGAGTTCACTAGAATTCCTTGGATGAGAATACCATTATTCTTTAGTTAATCTAGTATTGGTTTGAAATTTAATAGCTTGAATCTCATCTCTGTGTTATTAATTCAAAGACACTAGTGGTTAGGGATTAATCATAGGAGAGTAAGCAAGTTCATAAGTTAGCTTGAGATCAAATGGGTATACATCATTTGAATTGATTTGATATAGATTTATCATTAATTTTCAGTTCATATGCCATTAATTTCCAATATTTATAACTTTTATTTGTTCATTTAATTCAAAATTTTCCACCTAATCTAGTGGGTATGTTGCATAGGCAATGCTAATGTTTAGGAGTGACACATATTTGCCATTTTCCAAGTGTAATTTCATTTCTTATTCAACTTTAGTTTATTGAGTAACAAGGATTTTGGTATTTAGAAGTTAAGAGTCAAAATACAACACTATTTGTGATGTAGATGAGCATCCCAAGAAAAAATTCTAAAAACTTTTGTTGAAGACCTAATTGAGTCATAGAAAAACCTCAAATAATTTTGTCAAAGACCTAAATGTTCCAAACTCTTCTATCTAAAAAAATTATTGAAGACCTAAATAATGAAGGGATTTATTAAGCAAAATCACTGAATAGTTTTGTCAAAGATGTAAATGTGTTAGGTATATTCACCGAAGGATCTATACTAAAGATATTTATTAAAGACCTTGATAAACTTAAGTGGTAAAACTTTGGGAACTAGGTTCCCAAAGAATAATAGCTTAAGGGTAAATGGTGAAGGGTTATAATGTATAGATAATTCAAGATTTGGGTCCCATTCCCTAAAATCCTAAATACTTTTTTCAAAACAAATTATCTAATGTAAAACACTAAAGAAAAAATTATTATGGGGTATGTAGAGTGAGGAGTGCCGAAGACCCAAAATGTGTTAGAGGATTTCATCAATAAAAATCACTGAAGAGAATCATTGAAAAAAATAACCAAAAAGAATCATCTAAATGAAACCATCAATGAGAAAAACATGTTGAAGGAGTTTGTAAATTAAAATATCCAAATAGTATCACCAAAGAGTAAGTTTTAAATAAAATTGTCAAAGGCCCTTTTTTTTATGTAGCTCTACTGAAGCATTTCACTGAAGAAGATGAGCTGAAACATACATATACATAACTTCTAAAAATCATTATTAGGTTAGTCTTAAAATATAAAAAGGTACATTTTTATGTCTATCAAATAAAAAATTTAGCACAATACATAAGGCCTTTATTTTTAAAGGAATTTTGAAATAGGGATAGAGGCCAATTTTGAAAGATAATGGGTCCTTATTATAATTAAAAAAATGGGGGTATATTAAGTACAAAACTTGGTATATTTATATTTTTCTTAGTCATCATATCCTATTATGATGTTATTTTCTCTTTATTCCACCCACTCTATCTACTCTCATGTTTTCTCCAAAGTCACTCAATCAAGATCAAGTTAGTTTTGTTTAATCCATTTTTTGATAGATGTATCAATCAAGATCAATTATGGTCATATTTCTACCTATGCCCCTTCTTTATAACTACATTATTCCTAATTAATACATTTCTTCCCTCCTGTATTCACTTGGCATGACTGATGTAGTACTAGTTTTTGTTTAGATTATATACTACATTCATCTAGATCAAGTTTCTCAACATATATTTTAGGTCACTTTTAAGATATATATATACATATATACATATATATATATATATATATACATATACATATATATATACATATATACATATATATATACACACACATATATATATATATACATATATATATATATATATATACATATATATATATGGATCCCATATCTAATTTATATAATAAAAACAAACCATTATGCTCTTCTTACACATAAAAACTTCCTTTTAGTAGAAGAGGAGGAATCAGGGTATATGATCTTACTATTATGGAGGTCTAGTATTTTATAAAAGTATTTTAAATTAAATATAATGAATTTTAACCAAGTTTATTTTAAAAAATTAATATACATATATAACCTATCCGACTCGTTAGATCCAATACCAAATAAATTAACCAGCTAACATTTATTTCAATATTTTTTATATCGGTAACATGACCAAATTGGTTCCACTAAACCTAAGGGAGCACTTATCACACAAAACTAAAGGAAAGTTTTTCAATGCCTATAGGAAAGTGATACTATGAAATAACCCTAACTAAGTTTAATTAAATTAAATAAAACTAATATAGTTTTATCAAAGCGTATAACACAAATGGGGATAGTTAAAACAAATAAAATAATCAAGGATCATGGTAGGCAAATGGGGGCCTAGATCACCTAAAATTGAAAATTTAAATAAAATATAACCCTATAAATATACTAAGTCTAATTATATAGGTAATATAAGTAAGGATTTAAACATTTAAATATATTACCTTGTATAATATCTATTTATCAAATGAATAGTAAAATTTAGATATACTTACATTTGAGTGAACCTATCATGTTTCATTCGCCCCCTTGGCCAATGGTGATTTGAAAGAGATTGTTGTGTATTTATAGGGATAACACCATATAAATTAGATCTAAGATAAAATACTCCTACTTTCATCTAAGAATTCCCACAAGACAAAAAAGCTTCCCTCTAAGGCAAATCTTAAGCAATGGCTCTTTTAAATGTAGATGCAAGAGAATTTCAAGATTTAATAATGTAAAAATATATGTTCCTCTTTATTATATTGATATTAAAGTCTTATTTATAACAATTTATAAATCCTAACCTTTTCATAATTTCATCTGACAAAGTTGGCTATCATGACCATATTTTTAAAAAGTTAATGTTAGGCCTCAAACTAGGTTAAACAGGCCAACATAATTCCATAGCATGTGTCGTAACTTTTGTAACATGGTTGACCACCATAACTTAGTATGAAAAATGGATTATAATATCAACTAGTCTAAATTTTTAGGAAAAGTGGCTGACCTAGTTATGAGCTATTGAGAAGGGAGATTGCTTAGGGGTCAAGAAATGAAAGGTGTTGAAATAAGAATTATATATAGGGTAAACATTTAAATATAAGTTTAGATTTAGGTATTATATATGCACACACACACACACTTTTAGTATGTTTGAGAGTGGTTTCATTCCTCTATAAGCTACAATGCAAAATTTAGTTTTGGAGGGTCCTGTTAGATTTTAAAATTGGACATATTTTAGGATTTAGTATTTTAGACTTAGCCATATTTTAGGGTTTCAAGATATTAAGGAGACATCATATAATTTAAATGTATATACATTCTAAGTAAATTGGACTAATAGTTGGAATATATGATTAAACAAGAATCTTATGGAGCACTAATGTTCTACCCACCTCTTTAAGGCATGCACTCAGTGATATTGAAACTCAATAGGACTACAAGAGATAAAGCATCAATAAATGATAAAATTTAAAAATATTTTTTGTATGCATATGCCCTACTCTAACATCATCACATGTAATGTGAGTGTAACATGGGATGGTCCTTTGAGAAAGAACATATCAATGCACAATGTTGAGATAATTCAAATTAAATATAGAAATAAATGTTGAAAGTAAGTGAAAGTGATAAAAATTACCATATACATACCTTAAATTACCTTTATTTTTAATTAATAAATGTAAATATCATATTATTGATCATGGAGGGCACAATACTTGTATTTGAGAAACCCTAGGGCTAAAAAACAAAAAATAGAAGCAATGCATGCGTGCATAGGATGGTCAAATTAGAAATGGAAATCTCTTAAAATTTATAAAATCACTTAGAAAATTGGCAAGTTAGGATTGTAAAGGCTAGTTTAGAATCAAAATACCAAACATGTAAATGAAAAAATGATGAAAAATGAATATAGAACATATTGAATCATGTGAAAAACATGCAAAATATTATAAGTAAAATATCAATGTGATCAAATAAATATTTGTAATTAAATGAATGCAACCCTATGTAGTATAAGCATATATAATGAAAAATAAATAAAACATAAATGAATAAAAACATAAATCTAAATGTAAATGTAAATGTAAAATAATCATGTCAAGTTAAACATAAAGTAAAACATGTAAGAATGTCATATGTCCTATGTAAGATAAGTGAAGTCTACAAAAATAAAAGAACATGATGGATAAATTAAAAGTCAAAATATATAAATAATGATGACTCAAACTTATAACTTATTCAAAAATATGATGCAAGAAAATAAAACCACCTAATGACATGAATAGTATGCTAATGAGATGGTGTGGTAAAAATTTGGGAGGGCATGTTTGTGAGAAAAGCATGGTGTTATCTAAGGTGTTATAATGCAATTCACAAGATATAATTGAAAATGTGTAAGAAATAAAATGTTGTAAAGGATGTGATCAACTAAAATCAATATCCAAGATTGGGATGGTGGTAATAATGTGATAAATAAAGTGAGATGACACACATGGTTAATGTAAACATACTTAGTAAGAATGAGACACACTAAGAAAATGAGTAAGGTTATAAAATATTGACATCAAAGACCTAGAACACTACAAATAGTGAATTAAAATCTTGGTCTAACAAATGAAGTACATAGATCATTATATAAAGGATATATTCATGAAATGTAAAATGGACCTACCTTCCCACGATATGTTTTTCATTACTTAAGACCCATTACAGATCCATCTATCTACTATGAAATTCAGGTACTTGCATGATAAATTAGGTGGCACTAGATATATTTGATATAAAGTGTCCTCCTACCCTAGTCTACTAGCCTATGACACCCTAATCAACCTTGGATCTATCATGAAGCTAACTATGGAGTTTTATATTCAACTAAGATAGGAGATGTGCCAAAAAATAATCATGTCTTTTTATTTGATTTTAAATTTTAAATTATAATTTCTTTTTTATCATTGCCTTTTATTTCTTTTATGATTTGGATTTTCACTCTTTTGGATTTTTACTTTCCTAATCTATAACAATTTAGAGAACCAATCATGAGTGAGATAGGTGATGACAACAATAGAACTTACACTTGATCACTAGAGAAAAATACCTAAAGATCATGGTGTCTAAAGGCTCCTAGACTTGCCCAAAAGTAAGTGTGAAATATCAAAACTAGCCTATATGCCTCAAATGAAAGGATATAAGGGAAATATGGGGATCATGAGATATCCATCCATATAATAAGTGATGAAATAATGAATATGCTCTTATCTAATCAAAGGGAGGTAAATAGTTATATGAAAGAGAGGGGGTTATGTTATGATATTCATGTCACTAAAGAGTCTATACTAACCTAAAAGGGTTCTAACACAGGCGCTAATGAAAGTAGTAATCATCAAAAAAGAGGGGGAAATTAAATGGTCATCCAAAAATAGGGGAAATAAATGATCATCATAAAAATAAGAGAAATAAATTAGGGTAAAATAGTCATAATTAGACAAAAATTCAAATTATGGTAGGAGTGGAAGGAGAGGGTGTAGATGGAAAAAGGAGTGGAAGGAGAAATAGAGATGGAAATTTTTCAAATTTATGATTGATGTATTTAGTACACAAATCAAGAATTGGTCACATAGAACTCAAATGCCCCATAAAGAGATGAGGACAAATGAGAAAAAGATGGGGTTAGCACATGTTTGGATAACCATATCCCTAATAGGGCCACACAAGTTGTAGATAAACCCCCATTCAAATCTATCTTGAGTGTATTGTGTCATGGGAAAGATACTTATGTATCAAGATCTCTATGAGGCCTACATTGATCCTACCATTGAAAAAATGGAGATTGTAATAATGTACTAGACATCATTATAGAAAATTTAACACAAATTTGGCCAACTCCATCCTTACAAAAGTCAACAAATTTTGACTAAACATTGAATCATTCTCAAAATGGGTTAATAACAAGCAGATACCCAAGGGTCACTAGAGGTTAGTCACCGTATCAGAAAATTTATTCCTCATCAACTTCAATCTTTAAGAAGATTTTTTTAGAGTTCTCACTAAAGGACTTGGTTGATGGGAAAATAAAATGTAATAACTAAGAAATGGAAAGAGAGAACCAACCTTACTATTTATTCCCTCGAGGACATCCTCATGTGGGTGTTTCTCCTTGAGATACCCCTCAAATTATGAGAACTAGAGGTAATCATGGGCATAGCTAAAGAACTGAGACAACCCATCACTATTAACCTAGTCACCAAATCTAGGATAAAAATGGTTGAATTGCATTTACATGTGTTCATTTCCATTTACAATCTTATTTTACACAAAATCAAAATCAAATCCAAGTATGGTGAGTGGCCCCAACCCATAGAGTATGAAAATTGTTCTTTGATTTACAAAAAATGTAACATTTTGAGTCATAAAATAAATTATTGTCCTCTATATCAACCCCCCTAATCCCAAATACTGGTCTGGATAAAGAAATCCCTCCTCCTAACCACCCACTTCTCTAGATAAAAGTATTGAATAACATAACCTAGATGACCAACCCATCATGGAAGCACTGCCAACCCCTATAGCCCCTCTCACCCCTTTTGATAACCTTTTGAGGTTTTCCCCTTAGAATCCACACTACTTCACCTAATGTCACTCCATTATTACCCCTTTGGTAAGGGATAGGACAAACCCACTAACCTCAATGAGATGAGTAGTAACTTAGCATAAAGATTGTTATTTAAACCTGCCCCCTTCCATAACTCATTATTATGTTATAACCAAGGTAGCCTTGAATTTTTAACCCTAACCCCATTAAAAATATTGGTGTTCAAGATAATAATGGATCCCATGCTCAATCAATCCCCATTGTGAAATATCTATAAGGGATTTTTCTAGATAAATATATCCCCTCCTTAGGGGGGACTCTTATCTACCACCTCAAAAACTCAGCAAGAAAAGAGAGAACCAAAGAATAGGGATAATGCTCTACTTCCTTTATCACCAATATAGATACCAAGTCATAAGAGGAATAGTGGACATCAATTAATGTTAAAAAGAAAATAAATAAAAATGAGGTTGGTGAAGCACCTATATCTTCAAAGAGAGTGTCTAAACTCTCATCTATAAAAAAATAAACTACCAATGAAATATAAAAATGGAATCAAAAAACCCTTAAGGTGCATTTCACTAAATTCAAAAAAATAAACTCTTATCATGGAATATAATGGGGTTAAATAACCCTTATAAAAAGAGGTTTGTCATAAACATGAGGAAGAAACATGCCCCTCTTATAGTTATGTTACAAGAAACAAAAATGTCTAAGACTATTCTTAACAACTATAGCGATAAGTTATGGTTTAAATATGGCTTCATTAGTGTGATCTCCTCTATGGATTTGGGAGGATTGGTGGTTTTATATAATGCCAAATGCCTTGATGGATAACTATTTACCAATAGCATTAAACACATAGTTATATTTTTCAAAGATTAAACTAGCAAGGAAGAATGGATCCTTCCAACATCTACACTCTCAACACCATACAAGGGAGGAAAAAACTCTGGGAAGAACTATTGATTTTTTAGGATCTCTATGGAAAAAATAAATGGTTTATGGAAGGAAAATTCAATTCACCCTTAAACCCTTAAAAATAAATGTGGGATTCAAGATTTCATAGAAAGTATGGTTGATCTATATGACTTCATTATTAGATCCAAACTAATGGATGTTGACCTCAAATGAAAACCCTTCACCTAAACCAACAAAATAATGGGGGATAACCTCATTTAGGTAGGGTTAGACCATTTTTAGTATCCCTCAACTAGTATCAACACTTATCTAACTCCCTCTCATCCTTGCCAAGAATTAGGTTGAATCATAACCTAATAGTCCTTGAAGGGGAAAGGATTTTCAAAACTAAAAGTGTACCTTTCAGATTTGAGAGCATGTGGGTTCACCACTCAAACATCCAAAACTCGATAAAATAATGGTGGAGGGAACCTATTGAGGACACAAACATGTTCATTATGGCCAAAAAATTCAAGCATATCAAAACCAAACTTAAAGTGTGGAACAAAGAAGCGTTAAGTTATATCTTAATCTAGAAGAACACCCTAATGGATGAACTTCATACAATAGAGGAAAAAATGGCAATTCATGGAAAAGATGAAAACCTAGATAATTATGAGAAGGAAATTTTAAGATCATATCATAACCTAGAAGATAAAGATGAATTATTTTAGAAGTAGAAGTCTAGATGCACCTAGTTTAAGGAAGGAGATAGGAACACAAAATTATTCCATCAAGCAAAATCTAGAAACATAAATTCTAATATTTTTTTTGAACTACTCCTTGAATATGGTACTAAAATGAAAAATGAAGAAGTCATCAATGAATAGATCATTCTCCACTTCAAAAAAATCTAAAGTAAATAGGCTATGATAAATCTTAATGGGAGGCTAGACTCCTTCAAAAACTTCCCTCAACCATCTCTTAAGAAGATAACTAAAAACTCTGCAAACCCCCTTCCCTAAAGGAGGTTATAAATGTGGTCTTCTCCATGGAGGGAAATAAGACACTAGGACAATATAATTTCCCCCCTTTATTCTTCCAAAGTTTTTTGGACATCATACACTTGGAAGTGGAGGCCAAATTATATGAATTATTTATGGTTAGAACCATTCTAAAGGATCTCAACAATACATTCTTGGTCCTCATCCCTAAAAAACTAAGAGCAAATCAATTAAAGTATTTCAAACCCATAAGTCTATTCTCCACTATTAACAAGATCTATACAAAAACCTTAGCCACTCACCGTTGACCTATGCTCAAAGGGATCATAACTAAATAAATGGTGCCTTTATGGTGGGTAGGCAAATCACTAATGGCATCATAATCATCTATGAAATCCTTAACTTCATGGTGAACTCTAATAAGCTAGGCATGTTTCTCAAACTTGACATGAACAAAGCCTATTATAGAGTATCCTATAGATTATTGGATAAGGTGCTAAGCAAGTTTGGATTTGATGAAAATATTATTTTGGTACTCAATCCTAATTAATGGGTTTCCCAAAGGGTTTTTATCTACTATATGAGGTATCAATCAAAGTGACCCCTTATCACCATGTTTAATCATCATGATGGTAGAAACTATGGGTATAAGTTTACAAATTAACATGGATCAAAACATAATAAATGGGCTAAAGATAGCCTAAATCACTATTCTAGTTACTCATGAGCAATTAATGGATGAAACATTTCACATTGAAGAGGCATCTATGGCAAAAGATAAATCCCTCAAAAACATCCTCTTAAACTTTGAACATGCATTAGGTAAGTTCATCAACTTTATCAAAAGCTCACCTTTTTTCTTGAATACCCCACTTCCCCTCCAAAAATTACTATCAGGTATAATGGGTTATAATATCAATAACCTCCCCTTAACCTATCTTGCCATGCCATTGTTTGAGGGTAAAATGAAAATGGAATTATAGAACTTGTTGGTGGATAAAATCCATAAAAATCTAGTTGGGTGGAAAGGGTCACTATTTATGCATGTGAGAAAGCTATAACTTCTCAAAAGTTCTTTGTAAAGCATACTAGTCTACTTCATGACATTGTTCCACATCTATAGAAAAATCATGAAGAGAATTGATAAAATTAAAAAAAATATTCCTATGGAAACATAGAAGATATTATTATATTCCCATTGGTTGCCTTGAAAAAATCCTATCTTCCCAAGGCCTTTAGAGGACTCATGCTTAGATGAGTCAAAAACATGAATCAATATCTCACATCCAAATTTGTTTGGAAAGTAATGAAATAAGATAACTGATGGAATAAGATGATCAAATCAAAGTATCTAGAGGGTAGGAGGAAGATAACTTCCTTTGAGAATAGGTCCCCTTGGATGGCTCTACCTTATGGAAATCTATCTCAAGCTTAAAAGTTCTAAAATTTTATCTTCTTACCTCATCTCCTCTATAAAACAACCTAAGTGAGACCTTTAAAACCTCCATAGGCCATAAGGTTAAAGACTACTAGTCACTTTCAAAAGGGAGGACAAGGTATAAGACTCTGAGCATAGAAATTGATAATACATAAGTCATCTAAGAAGTTAAAAATATTAATATTCAACTTCATAAAATTCACATTCTTGCATTCCCTAAGGAAGTCTCCTTTCTCTAGACATTAGAAGATAGTGTGGAGTACTCAGTGAATTCAAAGTTCCTGATCAACCTAGAATAGGAGGAGGATTCAACCTAATGGAGAAATATATGGATCAATAACCTCACCCCTAAGGTTAACATATTTTTCTATCTTTCATCCCAAGATAAAATCCTTACCATAGACAACATGGAAAATCATAAAATGACCATCCCCAATAGGTGAATTCTTTATAAATCTATCTTGGAATCTATGGCCCACCATTTATTTAACTTCCCCTTTATCTCAAACATATGGAACCTTCTCCTTTATCTCTTTAATTTATCTTGGGTTAAGCCTAGCTCTATTTTTTATATCATCATTCACTGGAACCCCCTGGAAGCTTCCTTCCTTGTCCTTTTTATGATCCTTGGCCCTTCCATACTTATTTTGGAAAATATAGACTACCAGGAATGCCCATCTCTTTGATCACAAAAAGATGCAATACCTTGATTTCTTTCTACTAGTTATGGATTGTTATTACTTAAAACTAGAGAAAAGAAATACCTAATGAAAAAATAGTTTCCTTTGAGGTAGAACATATCATCCTTAACAAGTGTAACCTTACCCCCTCCCAAGATTCACATGGATAGAATCATTTTGAAATTGGAGTACCCCCCATAGGATGGTTGAAACTAAACATTAATGGAGAATCTAAGAAAAATCTAGGTAGTACAGGAGGTAGAAGAGTCATTAGATACAAGTTTGGGTGGCTATATCTACCTATGTGGGCTTTATGGGGGTTCAAACTAACCATGTGGCTAAGGCCAAGGCTACCCTCTGGGGCATCTAGTTGGTAGTCCAACTTAACATCTCCAAGTTATAAATTTAATGAGATTCATTAAACATGATTAATTCCATTCTTAGAAAAGTGACCCCCTCTCACTCTATTAATCAACTCATTACTGATGCCACTATTCTCATTTAGTCCACTAGTGAATGTTTATTCACCCATATATATTAAGAGGGCAATGCCATAATAGATAATCTTGAAAACATTAGATTAAATAGACCTAACTTAATCAATTTGATTAAACCCACTAACATCTCACCTTATATCTCCCCCCAATTATTTATTATTTTTAAAACTCCCTTATTCAAGTAAGGGTCAAAGGCACACATGTGAATGGATATCACACCTAAGCCAAGATAACTTCACACTTTAAATTTAGGGATGATATACATCATCTTAAAAATCACCACAATTATAATAGTTAGACAAAATAAAACTAAATTAGCTTGAACCACCATTCTATACTCTACATTTTTCACTACTTAAGCAGGAAGAGGAGCATAGTCATGGGAGGTTATAAGTACAAGTGTGGAAAAATATCACATGAAAAATTCCAAAAGAATCTCAAGGTCTATAAGAAGCTTATAAAAGGGGGGCTTACATAATTTATGCTTTGCATTAAAGGACACGATGAAATGTTGGCTAAGGATTTTTATATGGGGTGGAAATAGAGGCAAGTCATGTTCAGTGCACCATAGTTGACATTAATGAAGATATGGTCAGGGAAGTCATAAGTATGTCCTGTGAGGGCACCAAAGCCTTCAAGGACAAGAGGAAAAAATACAAGCTAATGTAGACTTTATTTTAAATAGACTTGGCCTTTTAAACTAATAAGAAAGGGTACCCTAGAGCCAATATTCTAAGGTGTTAGCTAGACATTTATCTCTAGGTAATGTAATATTTAACTTTAGAATGAAAATTTACTCACATCTTTTCCCATCACTTCTTATTACTAAATCACTTCAAAGGACACTGTATAAACCTAACTTAATACCTACTCATGTCCCTTTAATTCTCTATCTTGACCTTTCAATAAAAACCTCCTATGACTTGATACACTAGTGGTTAATCTTACTTTTCACCAAAAAATGGAAACTGTTGAGGAGCATTAAAATAAACTTAGGCAAAATCAAGAAGGAGAAAATTTTGTGAGATGCCCCAAAAATACTCGTGACTCTCCCTCATAGGATAATAAAATTGAGAATAAGGTTAGCATAAGTATGGAAGTCCCCTAGGGTATTAAAAATCTTAATTTTAAAATTTATGAGATGAAGATTGTGGAAGTTTGGAGGCAAGGTGAAGGTGTAGAAGTGGTAGGACTCCCTAAAGGAATTGGGTAGAATATATTAGAATTTAATTAAAATATAAAAATTATGGGATGGTAATTGGTCACACTAATTGAATAGTTAAATAAGTTAAAATTGGAGTCAGATAGGCTGAGGGAAGTTTGGGGAAATTTTAAGATGATGGAAAGCAGTAAGCACAGGTTAAAGGATACCCCCAATAAAAGAGTCAAATAAATCATAGCTATCACCCTGGTGATTTCCCCTACTAGTGAAAAGAAGAAAGAGAATACAATAATCAAGAAGGATAAGTAAACCGTAGAGCAAAAATAAAATATGGCGGAAGGCCCTAGCATATGAAATAGGTGAAAGTCTAGTGGAATCAAACAAAAATTCTATAATAATTAAAAGGATTCAGTGCCTGATGATAAAAAATATGGCTACCATATGCCCTCTAAATAAATTTAGTATGTGTCCTAATTTTTTAGTCCTATTGTTATCAGGTCCTATTTTTTTCTTCAATATTTACTAAAGTTTAATTGTAGGTTGGCTTGATTGGCCTAGTTCTATTTTGTTCCTTTTTTCTTGTCTATACTTCTTGTTTAAACTTGTGGTTTTATGTCCCTATAAAACTTGAATTTCACCTTATCAAA
The DNA here is from genome assembly GCA_037957365.1 of Torreya grandis. Lineage (NCBI taxonomy): Eukaryota > Viridiplantae > Streptophyta > Pinopsida > Cupressales > Taxaceae > Torreya > Torreya grandis. The sequence continues at coordinate 127,413 of JARHVA010003801.1, read as the reverse complement.
TAAAAAATAATTAGACATAAATGTGATAAAATGGAAATCACTAAAGAGGCTAAAGGTGTTACTTAGGAACCATAAGTGAAACAAACATATAAAATAATGTGATATAAAATGAAAGCACAAAAAATTAAACAATGATGTAAGTAAAGTTAAATAAAATAAAATAATCCAAATGAAATAATGGTTTAATTAAAATTAAACTAAATTAAATAAAACACATAAAAAAATAAACATGTGACAAATAATGAGAAAAATTTATGCTAACTTCTATATCAAATATGATCATGTCAAACACAAGCCTATGTGTCTAGGAAGGTTTCTTGAAGTTAAATTTGTTTGTTATTATGTAATATAGAAGAAAATTAGGAATTATAGGATAACATAAATGGTAATTTTATGTCAGGATGGGTATTTTAATATTCTCCAAATTCTAAAGTGATATGTGGATGGGCATCACAATATGTTCCAACATGTGATATGAAGTGAGGTAAAGCAAAACTGCTAGAATGAACTACATTGGGCTTATTGATGTACTTTGAGATAGGTAAACGTGTGGATATTTTGAATTTTAAAGATGTTAAAATTTACATAGGGCATGTAGGAAAACTTTTAAGATTTATATAAGTAAAAGGAGGACCATTTATGATGCTCTTTGGAGTCGTAGGTATTTTAACTAGGTAATCCTTCAGTTCATGTGATGTAAGAGGTTTTGGTTTGATGAATGGAACCACTCACTTAAAAATTTTCATGTTAGCTATCATTTATTGATTTATACATGAATTATAATCAACTATAATTTATATAACATTAGTGGATGAGGTAACAATATGGTGTAATTGTGTTGACCATTAAGTAGGTGGTGTTGATATGATTGTGATTCTTTAGATTGGGCTTGAGATATTTGAAGATAGTTTTGATAAATTTATTTTATATGAATATCAAGATTAAAATATATACTAAATAATAAGGTAACAATTAATTGGTGAATATCATGATGAGTCTCATGAGAATAACCTATTGTATCATGCCACCAATAAAACTTATCAAGATTGTACCATTTTGGAAGAGGTTTGGAAGGATCAAAGCTCATGAGTTTAGAGGGTGGAAATTTATTTTTAAGTTATTATAAACTAAATGGAGGGTAGGTTGGATTAAAATTTGCTAAATTGGATTATATTTTTTAATGTTATGGAGGCTTATATGAATCAATGTTATGATAAAATGATTGGAAAGATTCCTTAGTAGTTATTTGAGGTGATTCAAAATGACTCATAAGACAATCCTACCTTTTTCCTTGGTCTAAGGCTTATTATAAATTATTAGGGGAAAACATCCAAGCATTGTATTAAAGAGGATATTTATTATAAAAACCAAATAAAAATAAGAGATTATCATCACTCATTTTATGGTCTAATTTTTTAGATAAATACTTCCATCGTTTGATGAAAGGTGAGCAGATTTATTAGGTAGATACTTAGCATTGATGAAGTGGCTAAGGTTGTATTTATGTACTGTGTTGAATATATATAATTATAAAAATTAACAAATCCTCTAGTTTTAATATGAAATGTTGAGAGAGTTGATTATACAATTCAAAATCATATCCCTAAATGTTTTGACAAGAATTTTAGTTATAGCAAAAGTTTTAGTTTTGATCCATTCCTTATATATGTCACTAAAAAATTTAAGAAATATATCAAGGTCCTTAGATCCATCATATGCAATAGTTTGATAAATGTTTCCAATATATATGGATATAATGAATGGATATAAATGTTCATTTTAAATATGTTGAAATAAGTTGAGGGATGATATCCCCATTAGCATTTTTAAGAGGATGATGGACAAAATTATTATTTTATTGAGTCATGATGACTTGATGTGGTTGAATATTCATTTTTAATATATTATATTACATTCACATCATTGATTAATAGGAGTGATTTATATAATGGTCATTTATTGAAACATTTGATCAAGGAGTTGAGTAGTATCAATGGGAGGATTAGGATTGTTAAGTAGAAGAGGATTCCCAAAAATGGTAGAAATATGAGGACTTCAAAGATTAAAATAAACCATATTACATTTTGTTTTATTTGAGGATTAAAAATTTAGGTTACATGATGTAATAATTGATTTGGGAATAGGAAGACATGAAGGAATTCAATAGTTTCTTCTTAAGTTACAATATAAGTGAGGTTCTAATATAAATACTTGATTATGTACTATTATTGAATAATTATAATATTAATATATTAAATAATTATGAAATAAAATTAGTTTAACCTATTTAACTATGTTGGCCACATACTGAACTAGAGAAAAATAGGCCAAAATAAACTAATTTGGTCACCTACTGAATGAAGTCAACAACCTAATAAAATATGTTGTCCACTTAATAAACTATAAGTAAAATAATAAAAAATATACTAATTCATCCACATACTTAATTAAGTTTTACACCTTTAAACTATGTCATCCACTTACTAAACTAGGATAAAAATAAGCCAAAACAAACTAGGTGAACTAGGTCGACTTAGTTTGTTGGTAGGATAAGAAGACACAAAGTTGAGTCAGCTATGTTGAATTTGTTGACTATGTATTATAAATTTATCATAACTAAATTTTTTTAAATAATATAATGGAAATCCAAAGTACTAATTAATTTTACTGAAAAATAAAAATGAAAAATTGAGATAATTGACAAATTTGAAATACTAAGTTGGTTAGAAGGAATATGGACAAGGTTGACAAGGTCAACTCTATTTATTGAGTATGAAATCTAAAAAATTAATAGATTAAAACAACATGACATATTTTAAATATGAAAATTAAAGGAATTAATAGGGTCAACTGACATGATCTAGTTGAAAGATGAAAGTTATAGACATGAAAAAGATCAATCGACATGACATAGTTGAAATTTAAAAGTTGAAAAAATGAATAGAATAAACTAACATGACCTAATTTAAAGTTTAAAGTTTAAAAATTGAATAGGGTTGACAAATAGAACCTATTTTAAATATTAAATTTGTAGAAACAATCAAGGTCAACCAACACGACCAAGTTGAAAGGTGAAATTTGAAAAAATGAATAGGGGCAACCAACATGACTTTGTTGAAAGTTGAAAATTATATAAAATGATAAGGTTCAACCATCATGACCTTGTTGAATATATATGAATACATATAGGTAGAGAATAAAATTGGGTTAACTAGTGAGATCTAGTTAACTATAGATCTAGTCTACAAATAGAGAAATAGACTAGGTTGACCAACATGACATAGTTGAAAGTAAATGCAAATTTTAAAATTCAATGGTTATATTCATTTTAGGTTCACCATAATGTATGAAATAAGTTTAGATATATCTACAACTTATCCTAATTAATAAATTCAATATGAAATAAAGTAATTAATTAACATCAATTGAAATATTTTTTTATATTGGAAGCATGACCAAATTAGATCTACTAAACCTAACTAAGAAAGCACTTATCACACAACAATAAAGGATTGGATTATAAATCCTCTAAGAAAATAATAATATTAAATAAAATTATCCAACTCTGAATACATAAAATAAAACTAATCTAGTGTTATCAAAACATATAATACAAATGGGGATGGTTAAAATAAATAAAACATTTAAGTGATCATGGTAGGCAAATATGGGCCTCGATCGCCTAAAATTTAAAATGGAAAGAAAATATAACCCTATAAATACACTAAGTTTAAGTATAGATGTGATCTAAGAAAGGATCTAAAAATTAATACCTATTACCTTCTGTAATATATATCTATCAAATGAAATAGTAAAAGTTATATATGCTTGCCTCTGAGCTATCATGTCGAGTCTCAATATCCCCCTTGGCCAATGGGTGATTTGAAATATATTTTTTTATATTTTTAAGCATCACATAATATAAATAATCTCTAGTCTAAAATAATCCTACTTGTATCCAATACTTCCCACAAGGCAAGCTATCTATCCTCAAAGGCAAACCCTAAGAATTGGATCCTTAAAATGTAGATGTATTAAAATGAAAGATACAATAATGTGTAAAAATAATGTTATTATTGATTGGATTTATATTAAGTTCATATTTATGTCAATGGATAAGTCCTAGCCATTCCATAATTTTAGCTAACAAGGTTAGCTAACATGACCTTTTTTAGAAAAAGTTATTATTAGGTCTCAAACTAGGTTAACTAGACCAACTTAATTATATAATATATGTTTTAAATTTAATAATAGGGTCAACTAGTCCAAATTAGTATGGAAAATGGGTGACAAGGTTGACCAGGTTGAATTTTACTAAAATTAGTTGACCTAGTTAGGGGATATTGAGAATGGAGATGACTTATGGGATCAAGGCATAAAAGGTGTTGAAATAGGTGGTATATATAAAATAAACATTTAAGTATAAGTTGTAATTTATTTATGGACATAATAATTTATTTTAATTTAATTTATATATATAAATACATATACATACATTAAAGATATTTTGAGATTGGTTTCAGACCTCTAGGAGCTATAATACAAATTCAAGGTTTTTGGAGGGTCCTATTGTATTTAAAACTTAACCATATTTTAGGATTTAAGGATTTTAGGTAGAAATAATAGGAGGTAAATGTATAGACACTCTAAGTAATATTTAATAATATTAATAATGATATGATTAATAAATGATGTTATGAAGCACCAATGGTCTTCCCACCCCTTTCTTGGTACAAGAGAGAAAGTGTCACTAAATGATAAAATTTCAGAATATTGTGTGTATACACTAATGATGATCCCCTTAATATGTTTAGTCTCTAATTAAACTCAATTAATTATTCACCATTTTCACTTGATTATTCACCTACAACATCTTTCATAAAGTCTCACTTGAGCCAATGAGGAAAATGATGTACCAACAAGTTATCCCAAGGTAAGTAAGTGTGTGTGTGTGTGTGTGTGTGTGTGTGTGTGTGTGTGTGTGTGTGTGTGTGTGTGTGTGTGTGTGTGTGTGTAATTTTAGTATAGTATTACTTTTATGTATTCTTTTTCATGCTTAGCTTATCATATGATTACTATGTATTTTATCTTTTTTTAAAAATATATCATACTTTAGATACTTCTTATTTACAAATTTGGTTAAGATGCCACTTGGTGGCTTCCTAGTGGCATATATCTCTATTTATTTTATATTCTCACCATATTGGATCTAAGTATACATTTTTTTAAGTTCCTTTCATGTGTTTTTCTTATTATATCTTTGATACCCCCTTTTATTAATATTTTTTTATTTCAGCCTCCACCCACTTTACAGTGTAACTTCTTGCATGTATGTAGCTTATCCTAGTATTATCCTATCTCTTTCATATATTATAGGATATTTATATTATTTACACTATTTTTACAACTTGAAAATATATTTTATATATGTGAAATACAATATTCATGATGACAATAGTATTAATCCAAATAATCTCAAAATTTATTTGCTTTTGATATATTATATCCTAGGGCACTGAAGTCTTATATTCTTGATAAGTTAGGTTTGTGGTTACAATTATATTAGGAATTTCAAGTACATTATCATATTATGAGTTAAAATCAAACATATATTGTTATTTTTATGTATTAGATACACCAAAAAATTATCAAGGTCATATGGGTGCTCAAATCCCCATCCATTTACACTAACATATTAAACATTATTCTACATTTTTATATTTCATTCAAATTACATATCTTTGTGTAGATTTGGAGTGATTGGTGTCTAGAGGGTCTAATTTATCACCAAAATTCATGAATAATATAATTTCAAATTTTTTTTCATCTTTGTATAAGGATAAATGAATCCATATCCCATTTTACTTAAGTGTAAATGTGCCATTTGCATCATTAATATATTAGGGTTATCCCATAGGTAAATAAACCTTGCATGTCAAAGATGCAGACATGAGGAAATTAAATAAGTTAAGTTCCATTTTTTCATATCTCTAAGTGAATGTATTTATCCTTGGTTCAAACCATGGTGAAATAAATTTTAGTTGATGTTGTGGAGATGCACATTTAGAGAATTTCTATAGAAGCATTAAAAAAAAAGATAGATAATATTGACCATGTAATTTTGAGTGATTATATGGATAATAGACATATGTATCATAATATTGTAGATTATAATTATTGGATATGGATGAATATCAATTAAATTACTTTATTTAATTTGTTTTGTTAATTTTGGGTATAGTATCCAAATTCTAGACCAAGAAGTGTCTAGTTTATTTATGTTTTTGAGGCCTTACCTTATAATTTAATTGATAATGAAGTTAGGTAAATATAATACCCATGTTTGGGGTTAATATGGACATTAATACCATACTTTTGATATAAAATTGACATGGTATTATATAAATATTTTCTCAACCAACTACAAAATCCATTTTGAAACTTTGATCATATTAAACTTTATAAAGAAAAGTGAAAATTATAATGTTGATGATTTTTAATGCATTAATGAATTAAATTCAATGGGGGTATATTTAAATTCTCTACAGAAATATAAATTTTTGGCTACACCCCTTTAATTGATGAATTGTTGTATATAAATAAAAATATGATGTGAAAGGTATTCTATAATCGGTATCATTTTATAAATTATGACATGTTTAATAGTAGATAATTAAGAATATATGTATATATTACTTACATATTATTATTTTTTATTTCAATTTTAATATTAATGTAACCCACATCTAAATTTAGGAATATATTGTGTTGATATAAGAGTATGCAATGTATTTCACATCAACCTTTCTAAGTGATTATTCTTAAGGGAGTGATAATAGAATGAATCAAATCAAGTATTTGTATTTTATATTTTATTATTATTATAAATATTATATTTATATTTTTAATATTATTTATTTATAAAAATAATCATTATAGGTTTATATTTAAGTTTGAAACTTTTATTCTTGTGGTATGTGCCTTTATATGAGGTGTGTATGCAATTTAAAGATTCATGTAGTTTTCTTATTGCATTACTTCACTTTTATATTTTGATTCATGAAATGAGTTGAATCCATTAACTAAATGAACTCAAATTTATTTTTATATTTTAAAAGAGATTCAAAATTAGAGATTTATTCTATTGACTACTAATACAAATTTGATTTTCTTTTTTTTTTCTTATAATGAGAGCAATAATTGAATAAATATATGAGAGTATGATATGTGGTGTTTGAAATTAAGGTAAAATATTATAATTAAGTTATAACTAATTAATATTTTTGTAGGTTTTCATTTTTTCCTCCATGCTTCACATAATGTCTTTTTTTAGTAACAACTTTGCCTCAAGCTAGTCTTTCTCATCTATCATGCTATAATGTAAAAATTCAAGGTTATTGAATTTAAAGAATTTAATATAATTTAATTATCCAATTATATGATTATATTATTACACACATATATAATTTGTTTATGTTAATCATTTTAATTTACATTAATATCATCATATTCTTGTATTAAAGTGGTCATCTCATTCTATGAATTGAGAAAATTTCTAGTTGGCATTCCTTGGTATGTTTCTTAGACATTAATTGATCCATGTTTAGCCTCTATAATTATTTTTTAATTATTGAGACCTTTAAGATGAATATTATTAATAGGATTAGGCATATATGTTTTTGATAGTATAAGGTGGTAAACTAGGGACTGAACCCTTACAAAGCAATAAAAAGAAAAACCAGAGACAACATCACCAAAATGCCTCGAAATAAAAATAGAAAAACCCATTACACTAGCATAATCAACACAGAAAACAAATCAAGACTAAATATAGTATGTATGAGGAAACATAGAAAAAACAACATAAAGGAAACTAGATCTAAGGAGAAATATTCTCCCATCTTTTAGCCAAAGACCCCATAAATTCATCTAGCTTTTAGAAATTCTCATCTCCATCCTCCACAGTTGTAGACCCAAGATCCTACAACACAAAAAGATTCAGTAAGACATTACACATAAGCATAGTGGAAACTGAGTGTTCTAGTTTCTTAACATGACTCCTCAAGGTAGCAATGTCATTCCTATAATTAGCTATTTCCTCTGTCTCATCCATAGCTTCCTCCACAAACATCATTCTCCCTTCATCAGCATTAACCTTAGAATCACCCATAGTACCACCAAATGCATCTTTTTATTTTTTCCCATTCTTTCCCTCTGCATCCTCAGATATCTCCTAAATTTCAATAACCTTGCCCTCATCCCCCTAGGTGGATTCTTTAGAAGCACTCTTTGAATAATCAATAAGTTTGATTTTTTGTGTAGGTTTTCTAGTAATCCTCCCTGACCTCCTAACACCAGAGGACAAACCCTCCTTATCTTTAGTATACAGAATGGTTTTGCTACCTAATCCCATAGGAGTACTGCTAAGATTTTTAGGGGTCCCCACATCACCCCTCATAGTTTCCTCTTCCCTCTCCCTAAGTTTCCTTTTCCTTCTCTTTGCACTAATTTTAAGGACTAGAGTGTGGATAGCAATCACCATGTTAGTCTCCTCATTAGACAAAAAAAGGGAACCCCCTTTCATCTTATGAGAATCAAGGGAAGGGCAAGGGTCTTTAGAAATAGTGGTATCATCATGTTTGGCAATAATTTCACCACTATGGGACTAGATAGGCTTAGGTGGCTCTAGAGCAAGGTGGAAATTATAAAGGTAGAGAATAAGACCCTGGTTCAGGAGAATGGGTTTCTTGGAGGGTTTTTTAGGTGACTTAGCTTTAACTCTAAAAACTAAATTCTCAAGGGAACTATATGTTATTTTTAGTTCATTTGAAAGTTTAGGTTGGAATATATTGAGCTTAGTTGATTATTAGGTATATCTCATTATAATGTTTCTAAATATATTTAACCAAATGTTTTGATATTGTTCATAAAAGCTTAAAAACTAGAAAAATATTATGTGAAAATTACAAGCACGGTAAATATGATTATGGAAAATATTTCATTTAAGGGAGTGATAGATTCAATTTTAGGTTTATGGGTCAAATATAAAGTTGAATTTAATGGCTAAACAAACAAAATTATTTAGAAGTTAGTTAATGTTATTATGAGTCATTTTGTTGGGATGGCCTATAACTAGTTGCTTAAATTCAATGAATTTGAAGTAAATAATGTTTCTTAAGATGATGTGGATAAGGTTGTTTTTTATGGTAGCACAAATGGCTCTAAAAATAATTCTAGAAGTGATAATCAACTAGTTAAAAGATTAGTGAAGGAGAAAGATGTAGACCTGGAACATCAAGGGATCGAACACATGAAGTCAGCCTTGAAGATATGATGTAAACTTGGTATAAATCCTTTAGTGGTTAAAAAAAATGATGGTTTAGATTATCTTATTTGGTTGGTTTATTATCCTATTTCTACTACTTTTTTCTATTTATTTATTATTGTATAACTATCTAATTGTTATTTTTGTGTTTTATTAGAATTTTTGGGTAGACTTTAATGTTTGTTATAGATTTATTATTCTCATCTGCTAATTCTTTGTAAAAGCATTAGGTCCCTATTTTAAAAAGCCTCCTTTAACAATAATTTTAAAAAAAAAAACTTATTAAAATAATAGATTCTTTGGCTTAAAATCATGATGTTGATGTACTAAACAATGAGAGTTATTCTAAAAATATGGTGAAGTAAGATAATGACAAGACATATCAGGTGACAAAGACTAAAAAGGTATATCAATCCTAATGAATATTATAGATATGTCCCCTAACCCAATTTTGGAATTATTTCACATCGATTAACAAATGAGATCCTCTATAATCTCTCCCTAAATAAAGTTATCTCAAATAAATAAAGTATATTGGTATAACATCTTTATCAACTATGTAATATTTATTACATTTTATTGTGATAAACTAGTTTTTTTTACTATTCAGCTAAATTTAATGTACCCAAGAGATATTTCAAGAAAATAGTGAAGTTATGGTTTAGTTGAGTTTAAGATAATTAGGTGTATCACTAAATGCCAATTAAAATTGGTTTTATTTTTTATACACTTTTTGTATTAGTCAGTTTTATATATATATATATATATATATATATATATATATATATATATATATATAAATGGAAATACTCTAAGATGAAGGATTCATCACCCTTCACTAATTTTACACATAATGAAAAACTTTAAAAATGGGAATGTTTATAAAGTAAAATAAAAAAATTCAAATCCCTTGATATTAATTGATATAATTTTATAATTTAATTAGATGACAAATAGCTAGCAACATGATAAACTACATTAGTCATTTAATCTTAATGATTTATATACGTAATTTATTTTTACATATTCTATTATTATAAGATAAATATATTAAGTTAATAATTTCATGGTGAACTCAAATAAATGAGTTATGATATAGTATTATTACATGCTATTGATGCACATTGGATACAAATTAATGTACAAACAAGAATCTCAAATTATTAAATTCTCTTCTCTAATGTAAATTTTCCCTATGAATTTGGTGTAGCATTTATGGTTGGATTAATAAATTATAAGAAAAGATAATAAAATTGAATACATTGATAGTAAAGGAGTTCAAATATATATTGTGTTGATGTGGGTTTTATACACACCCCAAAGAATGAATGAGGTTGCCTCTAATGTTTCAGGATCTCTATGGAAACAAATTTACACTGTAGGGCATGATTTGTAGGTATATGGTTAAAACAACCAGATGGTGGAATATCATGTTGAGCTTGTAGGTTGTTTAACTAGGATAATGGATAGATGTATGGAATTTAATAGAAACCAAATACTAAGTGAATTAGATGGGTGTACAATTACTCTATGTTTGGTATATCTCAAAGAAACTCAAAAAATGGAGGGAAAGGTAAAGATAAAAAGAAGGCTCAGTGATCCTGAAAGGTCACTTCCAAGGTTGTTTCTTTGGTAGACAAGTATCTCCAATACCAATGTTTTCCACTTATAGCTATTTCCCACTAATGAACAAACATGATTAGTAGTCAGGGAAAATAAGTATAGGAAGCTTAGTGATATCAATTAAAGGTTACTCTCCTTAGAGTTGATGTTTCACACCCTTATCTAAGAGGTAATAAATAAGACTAGAAAGTTAACTAGAGTAGCTAGAGAACACACCTACAAGACTATACCAAAAGGAAATACTCCTCCATACCTCAAGTTATCAACTCAATCTATGCCAATTTATTAAACTATCAAAATTTATCAATCTTCAATAGTTGTTTCACATCTAAGACCAACATTCACCAATTAAAATAACCATATTCATCCATACCATTAACACACTTTGAAATTACTGAGCTGATATAGATAAATAAGCTAAAATTTCAATTAAATAAAAAAGGAATAAGAAAGAACAAAAATAGTTACATGAAAATCAATGAATTAATTTCTTCTTATATATTAATCAAAAAATTAAACCCCTTGAAAGAGGGGTTTACAAGTATTTAAAGTACTTAGGGAAGGGGCTTCCTCATCCTCCAAGTGTAGTGAAACTACAATTGACATCAAAATGAGTTGGGTCTAAGTTCTAGTTCAATACAAATTGTATGTCATAACTCATAGATTACAAAAATCATGTAATGTGTGCATGTTGGCAAAAATAATTTGGTTATTATAACATGGATATAGGCAAACTACAAATAGTTCAAATAAATACATGCAAAATTAGCCTTTGAATAAGGTTAGTTTGGTGGTTACATGACACAACTCATTTTTTTGGTTTGAACTTAAGTTGTAATTAGAGTTAAAATGGTAACCTAAACTAAATTGGTATTTTATTGGAGGTTATAGATGGAACTAAAGTGGTGGGTAGAACAAAATTTGTAGTTAGGGTTGAAGTAGAAGCTGTAACCAATGCACTTGTTGAAATGGTGGGAATTAAAGTTGTAGGTGGTGTTGAGACTAAGACATTAGGTGGTGTCTTATCTGCTAAACTAGAAGATGGTGCTAAATTAGACTTATTCTTAGCCTCTAGTTCATGATAGTGTTTGTATCCACAACCATGTTTTGCTTGTACTATGCTCATGTATGGAAGAGATAGTCTATTCACCCTATGCACTTGTCCCATTAGCCTTGAATCCTCAATTTTGCTATTTTGGAATCCTACGTAAAATACTTATACTTCAGTGGCTTTCTTCCTCACTGAACTCAAATTTGCTTCAATATATTCTAAAGTTAATCCTTGTAAACTCTAATTGAAATTATCTAGAAGCTTGTTGCAACATTTGGTCAAAAAATAGTCCTAGCTACTAACCTCTTAGTGGTATCCCATGTACATGACAATTTTAATTCATTAAAAATTTGTATTGTATGCATATCTTGTTCAGTGATATTTATAACTAAAGCATCAACAACATTTACCCATTCTCAGGCTACTTGGGCTCTAATAACCACTATATTCAATGCATTTACTGCCTCTAAGGGGGTCATCAAATTAAAATGTTTGAATAAATTATTTTTAGTATACAAGACTAAAAATTTGAGCATGTTCGCATCTTAAATTAGAACATTAAAAAATAGTGTTATTATGGTATCATGGGGAGACAATTGTTCTCTCAAAGAATGAATAGTAACTAGTATTTCATATAGCCTCAAGTGTAAATTTTTAACATCATGTTCTATCTCTAAAAGAATATAGATCACCTATTATTATTCCCTAAGGGTCTCCATCTCTAGTTCCAACTCTTTTTTTCTTTATTTATGCCCTCATTAATTTCTATAAATGATATAGAGTGGGTCTATATATAGGACTTAAAGTCTTCAATAAAAGGGGACTAACCCTTTTTCCTAGTTTGTCTCTTTAAAAGACAGTAGATCTCCTCTCTTCTAAAATTATACCTTTCCCATTTTTTATTCTATCTTCCTCTTCTTCACACTTTATATGGAGCTAGTTGATTTATCATAGAACAAGCTCACATTGGGAAAATCAATGATCTTCAAATCTATCCTAATAGACAAAAGTCTCATAATTCCTTATCCCAATCTAGAAGAGTCAAATTTGATGGATCTAGTGGTTGTCACTCTATTTGTGTGTCTTATGTAGGCTCAGTCTCAGGGGATAGCTTAGGCATTAAAGGCCATATTATTTTGGACCAATCTACATTCCTTAGATGTGGCATCAGATGAACAATGTAGATTGGTTTCTTATTCAAGTCTCTCTTGGTTACCACCACTATTTTGGTTTGAACTACTCTTGATGAGGGCATTAGTGAGCCAAATTTAGTAGAATATGTTAACCCTTGGGTGATTGGCCAATTAATGATAGTAGGAGAAGATGTGGAGACTAAAGGAGAAGTCATAAGAATAATTATGAAAACATGTCTAGAAGAAGATGATGACACAAGAGGAAAACAAGAATAATTAGCAAAGTAAAAGAAGAGACAACTGGTAATGACATAATAGGAGAATGGACAAGGGAAGTAGTGGGATAATTCTTACCTAATTGGTCACCCTTAAGGGGTGAATTTCCTTTCATCTCTTTCAATCTTACGACCTTATATTTTTATAGCTCTTATTTATACACTTCATGACTTAGATCACCTTCAATTGAAGGTTGTGCTTACTTGCTTGTCCCCTCTATGGGTTGGGCTTGAGTTGCTCCTACATTATTTTTTATCTTATAAAAAATTGTTGTCTTATCTACTTGAGAAATAGCCACTTATTGGGTAGGAAGAGGAAGAGTCATGCTAGATGTTATTTTTATTGGAGATGCCACAATAGGTGTAATGTTTTCTTCATCAAAGAACTCTAGGTAGATAATCTCTTTCTCTCCCCCAATAGTGTTGTAATTTTCCTGTATTAGTTCTTCTACTTATTCTTATTTTACCTTCCTCAGTTTAATAGTATACATTTGAGCTTAAGGAGTCTATTCTTCCACTTGTACTATAGAAGTTGATGTTTCCCCTACACCTATCTCTTTCTCTTGCTCTAGAGATGTCATCTTAATAGGTGTGTTTTAAGGGTTCTAGATTTAATATTATAGCTGGTAGAAGACTCAGTTGTTCCAAAAATCTAAATATGTCCACCCCCCAAGTGGTAGGATCCTAAATATTTCTTATCCTCGTATGAGGGAGGGATCACCTTCGATTAATTTTAGTAAATCCTCATTCACATCATCAATTTTAGCCATTTCCTTTACCTCTTCATCATATTTTGTGTTGAGAAACAAGAAGTCATGACCAAAAGGATCATGTGTTTAGGGAATACCTAGGTTGTGAACTCATTGTTGCACTATCCCATGGGGGTCCTAATCCCTATGGGGAAGAGTAACTAAGGCATAGACCTTCCTAGCACCACTAGCTTCTCTAAAGTGTCTATAGTATATATAGCACATCCTCCTAATTATGATATGGGAGCCATGGAAGGTGTTTTTTTCTCTTAGTTAGGTCCTCATCTATCCCATTCCATAATTGATATGCAATCTCATGTTCAACAACTTTGTCTAGGACATATTTGGGGAGATGAAGAGAATCAATCTTTTGTCCAATGACCATGATAACAATATAGTCTAGGTATAACCAATAATCACCCAAAGTCATGAACATGTTGGAAATGTTCATGGATATCCTAGCCAATGGTTCACCATGAATTTCCATCCAAACTTGAGGATACAAATCTTAAACAATTATTGATATGTTCTTCACATATGCATAAATATGAATAAGGGAATAAATGTCATAAATTATATTCTTGATGTATTTAGGGTTTGGATCCCACAAATCCCTATTTTGACTATAGACAATCCTCATAATGCATCCAAAAGATATGACATCATATAATTTTTTCCACCTTAGGGCCTCCTTTCCTTGTGTAACATCAACTCTTATAGTTGAGCATTGATAATCTCCCCAAGTGCATAGGTGAGATCTAAGGTTATCAATATATCAAGTAGTGGTTCCCAATCCAAATGAAGTGGATGCTCAAGTGTATAAACAACCAATTTATCAATTTCATGCTAATGGAGATTCCCATCTAGGACCTAGTAATAGGCATAAGGTTCCTAGTGGTTTCTTTGAGTATGAAGGTCTCTCTTAAGAGGAGCCATTTCTTCATTGCTTGTTCTATGTTATTGTCCTTATTCTAACCAACCACACTATACAAATCAAAGGAAAAATTTGTAATGGGTAAATATAAATACCTTCAGAATGCATCACCTAATGTGTATGTGATAATGGTGTTGTTATTGGCATAGTGTAGGAAAATTTTCTTTACAATCCTCCCTTTAAAGAATAGGTCTCAAAATAATTCAATGCATGGCATGATTTCTATCTTAGTAGATTCATAATGGAGTGCTTAAAATTTGAAGGGAAATAAGTCTGATGTAACTTGTTATTATTTTATGGAGACATTTTCCTCACAAGTGAATGGGTTAATGCTATCTATGACCTCCCATAAAGCCAAGTAATTTATGTAGATACCATCAAACACTGTTGCATCAAAAACTATATCTAGGTATTCTATTATATTCTTAATAAAGAATATAGATGGTGCTTTAGCTCTTTTATATGCTCTGATGAAGATGCCATCATTGGTTCTTAATGATGATAGGATTCAAGCTCTTGTTGATGTGGTTTGGCACTTTGATATGTAAATTGTAACTTATTTGAATGTAGCTAGGGCTTGTAAATCTTTGAAGGAAATATACGCTTGATCTTAATGATAATCAATGCATGTTAGTTTGGTTAGTGTCTCGATGTTATAAGATTTTTGAATTCATGTTCCATTCATGTGTTATTAATCACCAATTTACATAAGCTTTTCACCTTCATTTAATTTTAACTTGACCACCTAGGCCTAGTGGGCATGCCACATAGGATGCTTACTCATTTGGGAGTGACACATTGTTACTCCTTTTGGCACTTATCAATATATGGTCTAATCGAGAGTCAAATATTACATTCAAGAAGAATGATCTGATATGGTGAGCCTAAAGTTCTAAATGAAATATTTTGAAGACCTAAATGTTCTTCAAGGAGATTTTCATTTAGGAAGATTTGTCGAAGGAAGTTACTAAAGAGAAAGTTCCTGACTGAAATTTTATGAATGAAAGATATCGAAGATAAAGTTCCAGACATAAAATTTCCCAAAGACTAAAATGTTACCAAAATAAATCCACCACATAAGAAGTTCCAAAAAATGTCATCTGAAGGAAAGTTTTTGACCAAAATTTCTTGACCAGAACAATTCCTAAAGGAAAACTCATGAATGAAATTTATCAAATAAAATGTTCTCAGCCAAAAGGATCTAAAGAAAAAACTTTGCATAGAAAGTTTCCAACCAGAAAGTTCATCAAGAATAAATCACGGAAGACCAAAAATGTCCATAATGTTGAATAAGTGAATCCAAATAAGTAAGTTTTAACAAATGAACTTGAATAAATAAATCTAAATACCTATTATACATAGAAATTTTCTAAATTTTCCATCAATAGATTGGTTCAATAAGTCCTTTGGGTTTCAAAATAAAAATATGTGCAACAAAAGTGGTTTGGCACTAAAAAGTGTAAATTTTCATAGATAATAAAACCCCCCAAACACACATGAATATCCCTATGATGAACAAACCTTCTAGTTTTTAAAAAAATAGGTCCCCTTTTACATAGGTGGGGTGTGTTGAAAACAAAAAATGGTGACTCATAGGGGTGAATACTCTTGAGTTTGTAAGAAACTAAAATCCATGATTTCATAATCCCAATATCAACCATGAACCATGCTATAAAATAAATGATTAAATTAGGAATATGAAAGGGACTCTAAACAATTCCATGCAACATACTTATTTTACTCATACCTTGGACCAATGTGTGTCAAAGTGATATTCTTTACTCATTGTCAAAGGGTTTTGGCAAAGACATGGGTTGAGCTAGAGGTTTCATTCTTATTGGGCATTAATTCAATAGAAACTTGGAGAGCTTGGGCATTTCTCTACTTCTACCTAGGAATTTATATCCGTAATAGATATACCTTTGATCACCCTTCTCCCTTTCATCATTTTCCCATGATGCATGATACATTGATCTTATTTCATCATGTAGACTTTTAATCCACTTTGATTTTCTTTTAGACTTTTGGATTATGTCTTTTTATTTTATTTTGTTTTTTGTTTTATAATGGAAGAAAGAATAATTTGACCACCTTAATCTAGTGTTGTTATAATTGGGTTCATCATAATTTCCCTATCAACTTTAATCACATCAATGGTTATTACCTTGAACAAGTATTAAAATTTTGTGTGCATTTGATCCAAGGAGATAAGAAAGGCTTTCTAAATTTTCATGGAGCTTTGGGAGTAGATTTTATATACCTAGTGAAATCATATACTTTATAACATCATCATGATTAACTCTTTCATTACTTACCTAGAGTAGTAATTCTAATGTATAAGGTGAAACACCCATAAACTCAAATTGGATTCAAAACACATAGGTTGTTTTTTGATTATACCAAGAGTGATCAATTAGATTACCATGAAATTATAATTAAAACTATTATATAAAGCACAAAACTACCTGAAACCAAAAACTAGACTAAGTAAAACAAAATGCTAAAAGTAAATGCAACTAATCTAGAAAGTATGAGCTATTCGAATGAAATAAAATGAGCGAAAGAAAGAAACTAACTAATAAATTAAATATAACTTACCCCTAATTCTACTATAACATATGTTGTTACTCATAGACATCTACAGATAGAGCATCCATGAAGTAATGCTTCAAAAATTTCCATTGATTGGGTATGTCAATTATTTACCTTAGAGATCATTCAAATGGAAAGCATTGTTAACCAAGATCTTAGAGATATAATAAGGTTCTATCCATAGTAGGGTGAACTTGCTATGTTTTCCTTTATTTTCATGAGATTTGTCCCATAGAAGCACCATGTTAGAGATCTTTTATGCTTTAGATTTTGCACTTTTATCGAACCATATTTTGACTACATCTTGATGCCTGCTAAAGTTTTGAAGAGATTCAGTCTTCAAGTATTCCATCTCTATAATAGCTAACAATTTGGACTCTATCCTCTCACTAGGTTTTATGTATTTATGCATGTATTGATATGTTGGAAACTTCAAAATGATTGGGAACACTAGATATCTCCCATAGACTATTAAATATGGTGAGGATTTAAGGGCCTATTTATACTAAGTTTGATGTACCTAGAATGCATATTTCAATAAGATATGCCACTCTTTGGGTTTATCTACAATAGATTTCTTGGAAGCATCAATGAGTTTCTTCTTGGTTGATTCAACTAGTCCATTTCCTTGTGGGTAATGATTGGAGGATGATTTAATTATGATCTCATTATCATGAGCCCATTCTATATATTAGGTTGATTTAAATATTTTAACATCGTCACAAACCAAATAAATAGGAGTACCAAACCTAGTTGTGATATGTTCTTCAAGTAAATTGATCACTTCTTGTGATCTTGAATTCTTGATGGATGTTATCTCAGTACATCTAGTATAATAATTTGTAGTGGTGAGCACAAATTTATGCCTAGCTGAAGAGTTTGGGTTGATAACAATGATAAAATCTAAGCCCCATTTGTTGAATTACTTACCCCCGTTGGGGTGAATGGATTACCCTCAATCATAGGCTATAGGGGAATCACTACATGTAATTCTCTTTTTGATAGAACCTAACATTTGTGGTACATACTTAGATGAGAGTTTGCATCCTTGAATACTATTGGTCAATAATAGCCCACTATGAGTATTATATGGGTTTTGATATTTCCATATGGATTGAAATTATTGATCTTTTGATGCATATTTTCTAGAATCTCCTATGACTCTTCATGTGATACATATCTTATATAGATGCCTTTATAGTTATTTTTATATAGTATCCCCATCCTAATCATAAAGTTATCATATTTGAGCCTTAGGATTCTCTTTTTATCTCTTTTGATTTCTTAGGGACATGTTATAGTGAGTAAAAACTAAATAATACCTTTATACCATTCCTCTTGGGAAACCTATATTTGGTAGACTTCTTTGATGGTGATGTGTGGGTTTGCTACAGTCATAAACTAAATGATACCTTATCCTCCAATGGTATTGGAAGTTTAATATCAATATAAAACTCTTAAAATTTCACCATTTATTTTCCCCTATGTTCTCTCAACACGTTATGTCCTAGTGTAAGCTTGACAGTAGGATCTAGTATAGTGGTAATGGTCTTGGTATAAAGGATGTATTGTCTAAACTTATTAATTTCTTTGATGAGGGAGAAGATATATTTTTCAATTATTATTATTTGAGCTTGGAATCCTTTAAGTTATTTCTCATAAAATTGATAGGGTGTTCAATTTATTCCTTCTTTTACGTAAGTATAACTATAATGGTATGCTTTGATGCTTTGAAGCAAATGAGTATAAGAATAAGTCCTTAGTGAAATATAGTCTTAACAATACTAGGGCTATGATATATCATTTTTATGTCTTGGGAAGACTTCTTGGCTTTATATGTCTATTCCACTTTAGCTTCCTACTTAAGCATTACATTCTAGGTCTGACAATTTGAACAAATCATGATATGATTTCCTTATGAAATTGATCTTTCAAAGGACTTAAGCTATATTTTATTATTTGGGAACATTATTTTATAAATTCCCTCAATTTTTTCTGCGTCAACGGTGATCCGTTCTTTAGTGATAATGTGGCCCAACAACTTGCCTTTAATAATTCCAAATATACTCTTTTTGGGATTTAGTGAGATACCAAACTTCTTGCATCTCTCAAAAATGGATTGGAGATGATCAATTTGATTAGCCTTATTATTAAAGAAAATAATGGGGCCATCCATGTATATAATTATGATTTTTCCTCTCAATCTCTAGAATGCATGATCCATCACTCTTTGAAAAGTATCTCCAGCATTGATCAGTCCAAATGGTATTCACGTATATGCATAAGTTCCCCATTTTGTAGTAAATACAATTTTCATTCTATCCTCTAATTCCACCAATACTTGATTATATCCTAAAAATACATCATTCCATAACCAATCATATTTTTTATCACCTCATCTAATTAGGGAAGAGGATAGTTTTCTTTTTCAAAAGCTTTATTAAGGTTCTTAAAGTTGACATAGCCTCATTTTCTTACTCTTTTTCCTAACTAGAACTAGATTATCCACTCAAGTTGAATGCCTGATAGGAAATAATATCCATACACTTATCAACTTCTCTACTTCCTTTTGGATCAATTGTTATAAAATAGGATTAACCATTTTTTATGGCTTATAGTTTAGCTTGAGTGGAATCATATGGGTGATGACTCTAGGATTGAATATCCTCAAGTCATCATACATCGATGCAATTACATATTTATATCTAAAAATAACTTCCTTGAACCTTTGAATTTTATCTATATTGCAACTTAAGCCAATATTAATGCGGTGTGTGTTTCTTTTTCACCTAATTTTTTGAGCTAAACTTTGACTCATTAACCTTGAGTTGCTTTTGTTGTTTCACTTGAGGGTCCATATCAAAGGTATTTTCCAAGGTGACCATCCCTAATGGGATATAATTTTCCTTTAGTTGGATCACATCCCCTTCATCTAATTCATCATGGTACAGATGGATTCTTTTCTCATCATCAATTATCTAGGACTTGAAATATCCTAAATTGATAAAAAACTATATGATCTATTGATCAACATCAAACACTTGAAATTTTTTAATATTTTTTGGCATTGATAGACAAGATACCAACTCAATGGAGAAATTACATAATTTTAACCTTTCAAGGGTGCTAAATTTTTTGTTGAAGTCGCTAGTGAATCAATGACTTAGTTTTATTCTCTCCAAATGGCCATTATATTAAAGGCCTCAAATGATTCAATTAAATCCTAGGATATATGTTTGTATTTATTTAAATATGAAAATTTATATTGATACTTACTCCTAACCTATTTAATCACCATTTTTGAGTCTCTATATACCAACAGCTCCTTGATGTTGTTCTTGAGGACAAACTGCAATCTTGAAATTAGGGCCTCATACTCTTCTCAATTATTGGTGCATGTAAATTGGACCATGTACACTTTTAAGTATTTATTTCCTTGTGTATAAAAAAATTAATACAAACACATGATATTTTCTTGGATCTCATTCTATTGAAATGGAGGATCCATAATTGGGAAGGGCCTTGAACTTTTTCCTAAATTTCATGCTTTGTAGTAAATGTATAAATTATAAGACTGGGAGATTTATAACTTAATTTTTCATTAACTATGTTGTATTCTATAATAGGATGATTCATCCTTAGCTCCTAATTGATTTTGACCTAGTTGGAAATGCCTCTCCATAGTATCCAAATGTGAGATAAATCTATGGAAAGATATCCATTCATAATCTTCAACCAATCTCTACTCAATAGTATCTCATACCCCTCATGAATATTTACTACCAATATGTTGATATTCATATGTACTTGAGGTTTTGATACCACGTAGATTCTTACATTGTTAAGTCATCCTATTCTAGGCATTACTATTTTATCCAACAATGAAATAGTCCTCTTGGATGGACTTGGGGTCAAACCACGCTTGTGAAAAGTGAAATTTGGTACCATAGTAGCTGAGGCTCTAAAATCCACCAAAAAATTATGTATATTATTTCCAAACACTTGAATGTTTAGAAAGAAAGGAGGGACCTCACTCTTGTTTTTGTATATAAAAATTATGTTACCTATTTTGGAATTTTCTAAAATAGACTTGCCTATGATAGACTTCCATAATAGATTTTTTTTCTTTGTGATTTGTGCCAGTACATGAAAAGTGATATTAGCCTTGATCTTCTTCATATCCTCAATAATGTTATATCCTCCCTTGCTTTTTTTTCTCTATCTTCAGGTTGATCATTCCCTTTGGAGGGAGGAGGATTGTTATCAATTTTAAGATTTGGGGGAATAACTATATTATTAGGAGTAGAAATGGTGAGATCCTAACTAATTATTAGATTGTAATTATTCTAAATAAAATGATGAAATGCTTACATTTCATTAGAATTATCCTTTAAAACATTGTCATCTTCACGAGGGAAGAGAAAATCATAAGTTTTAAATACCATAGATAAAATTGAGGGGAAATATTCATGATGGATATTTAGAGGATTCATCATTTAATCAACTTTGATCATTTCTCTTTGAAAGATTTCAAAGGATGCACATAACTCTACACAGTCCAATTCTTGATGATCTAATGTGTTATGAGCTATATACCAATTAGATTAATTTGTCTCCATGATATTAATTTTTGTTAACTTAGTGGACTATTATTGTTATAAAGTATTAGTGATTCTATTGAAAGGCCTGTTGTATCTTGAAAAGCTAAAATTTTTGTTATAATTCTGATTGGCAGTATTACCCATCCTTTTATCCATATTATAGAAATCATTGCTCAACTTTTGGACCATTATTTATATAGAATACAATTGAACTTTGGTGGTGTTAGAACCCTAAGAAACTATTATGTTGGTGTGAGCCAGATGTTTATTTTTCTAGTTTAGTTGATGGCCATTCTTTTGTGCTTGATTTTTCAAGAAATTGTATTTTTGAATTATTGTTTTCTATGTCATGAGAGGTAGAGTGTATAATTTATTTTGGTTAAATTCAAGGACATTCTGATTAGTATGTGATATTGGATTCAAATATGGAAAATCGTTATTGAACATTTAACCCCTTGAATTCTAAGGATTGAGCTATAGATTGAGTTGCTTATTGATGTTGATAACTTCTTCATATGCCAAGGCTAAAGTATTGGCAATAATAGTTCTCCTCAGAAATACTATAGTGATGGGATCTAAAGTGTTATTTTACATGTAAAGCACTAAATCTACCTACAATTTGTATGCCATGTTTATTTAAGTGTACATCTTCTAGAAGCTTCATTAAAATCTCCAATTGATTCATTAGGCTCCCTTTTCATGCTAGTTAAATGCTGACATACCAAAATGGATTAGTAACTTGCCCAAATTGTGCCATAAAATTATTTTAGCATGTATTCTATGAGGTGATGTAATTTTATTACAAACCTAGATACCAATGATAAAAAAAATATTGTAGAGTGAATTGAAAAAATATGCATGCACCATACTCATCTGTAACATCCATTAATCTCATAGAAGCCTTGAAAGATTTAATGTGTTATTTTTCCATTCTTCCACTTGAAAGGGAAATAATAGGAAAAAATTTCTCTAGGTTCTTTGTTAAATTGTGTTGATATATAAGAATAGCAATAACAGATCTAACTAACCAAGGTTGAACCATAAGATGGTTGAGGAGTAGGAGATTTCTCACTAGGTAAGGTATTTTAGTTAGGTGTACCTTAGGGATGACTAGTACTAGTCTAGGCCTCTTATTATTTGAAAAAAGTGAAAATAAAAGGATATATTGGGCTCTAAACCTTGTTACTCTCCTAGGTGTCTCCATTACAACACTACATAGTGACTAGCCTCTACTATGAGAAAACACACAAGTGGTCTTTCCTTACAGCACTATATTTTTACTTTATGTTGATATGGGCTTTATGCATATAATAAAAAAATTAATGAGGTTTCCTCTAACATTTTAGGATCTCTATGGAAAAAAAGTTTCACTCCAGGGCATGAGTTACAGGTATGTAGTTAAAATAACTAGATGGTGGAATAGCAGGTTGAGCCTATAAGTTGTTTAACCAGGTTTATGTATAGATATGTTGGATGGGTAGAGAATTAATATATTGTAGGTATGTCTCAAAAAAACTCAAAAAATGGAGGGAAAGGTAAAGCAAAAAATAATGCTTTGTGTTTCTGAAAGGTCACTCTGAAGGCTATTTATTTGGTGTACAATTATCTCCAAGACCAATGTTTATTGCTTGTATATATTTCACACTAATGAACAAGCATGGTTATTAGTATTGGAAAATAATTATATGAATATTAGTGATCTCAACTAAAGTTTGTTCTCCTTAGATTTGTTTTTTATACCCTTATTTGAGAGGTTACAACTCAGACCAAGAAGTTATCTAGAATAGATAGATCACACGCCTATAAGATTATACAAAAAGTAAATGCTCCTATTATCAACTCAATATATAATAATTGCTTAAAATAACAAAATTTACCAATCTTCAATATCTATTTTAATCCAAGATCAACATTCACCAATTAACATAACCAGATTCATATGTAACATGAACACACTTCAAAACTATTGAGTTGATATAGACAAATAAGCTAAAACTTCAAAAACACAAAAGGAAGAAGAGAGAACAAACATAGTTGCATGAAAATCAATTAATTAATTTATTTTTCTATATCGATCAAAACTCCAATCTTTTGAAAGAGGGTTTTACAAGTATTTTAAAAACTTGGGAAAGGGGTTACCTCACCCTCCAAGTGTAGTAAAACTTTAGTTTACATAAAAATGATTTTAACCTAAGTTCTATTTCAATACATTTTTTAGGTTATAAATCATAGATTATAATATTCACGTAACATGTGCATACTAATAAAAATAATTTGGTTAATTATAACATGGATGTAAACTAACTATAGCTAGTTTGAATAAATACATGCAAAATTTGTATAGAAAATAAGTCTTCACCTAAGGCTGGCTTTGTGGTTGTATGACACTACTCATTATTGTGGTTTGAACTGAAGTAGTAACTAGAGTTTAAATAGTATCTTGAATTGAAGTGGTAGTTGTATTGGAGGTTGTAGTCGGAGCTAAAGTGGTGGGTGAAATAGAAGTTATAGTTGGGTTTGAACTAGAAGTTATATCTGATGCACTTGTTAAACTATTTGGAACTAAATTTGTAGGTGGTGTTGAGACTAGGACATTGGGTGGAGTTTGAGATGTTAAATTGGAAGATGGTGTTGAAGTATACTTCTTAGCCTTTATCTCCTAATAGTTTTTGTATCCACTAGCATGTTGTGTCTATACTATTCTCATATCTAGAAGAGACATTATATTCACCTTGTCCACTTTGTCAATCAACCTTACATACCAAATTTTGGTAGCCCATAATCCTACCCAAAAAAATTCTACTTTAGTGGCCTTCTTCCTTTTGGAACTTAGTTTTTATGTAATATCTTTTAAAGTTAAGCCTTGTAAACTCTACTTGAAATTATCTAAATATTATTTCAACATTTGGGGAAAAAATAGACTTTGATACCAACCTCCCAATGTTATCCCATGCATGTGTCAATTATAATTAATTCAAAAATTTCACTATGTGCTTCACTTTTTTTGTGATCTTTGTAACTAAAGCATTAACAACATTTACCCATTCCTATGCTTCTTGGGTCCTAATGACTACTAGATTCATTGCATTTGCTATTTCCAAGGGGTCATCAAATTTAAATGGATAAATGCATTATTGGTAGTATACAAGACCAAAAAATTGATCCTATTCTCATCTTCCTTGACAACCTTACACAATTTAGTTATTTTGGTTGCATGGGGAGCCAATTATGCTCTAAAAGAATGAATAGTATCTAGTATTTTGCATAGCCTCAAGGCTACATTTTTAACATATGTGTCTATCTCTAAAGGAACATGGATCACTTATTATTGTTCCCTAAGGTCCTTCATCTCTTGTTCCAACTCTTTTATTTCTTAATATGTGCCCTCTTTAATGGTTGTCAATGCTATAGAGTGGGTCTCCATATATGACTTAAAGTCCTCAATAAAATGGGGCTAACCCTTTTTCCTATATTATCTCTTTGAAAGACAGTAGATCTCCTCTCTTTATTATAAAATTAGACCTCACCCAATGTTCAATTTTATCTTCCTCTTCCTCACCATTTGCACATAGCCATTTAATTTTTTACACACCTAAAACTAGCCACCAATGGATTTTGATCAAACTTTAGACTGATTCCTACCAACCATTACAAACTAAGCATAAGAATCACTAAGATGTTCCAAATTTACTTTTTCATCATCTTTCAAATATCATGATCACATTTATGCATCCCTAATTAGGATATCTTATTGTATGCAATCATAACCTCTCACATAATAATCCTTAATCATCCTACAACATCAAAACATTAAATTTGCCCTATGGACCTATTAAGTGGGGTGTTTTCACACATCAATAAAAATTAAAATCTTTAAAAAGATAAATGGATAAAAAAATTAGTTAAAAACTGAAATTAAATTAAATTCCTAGTTGAATTATGCATGTGCAATAAATGAATTACTAAAAAAGGGAAATTCAAAAATATGAAATATTCTAGCTTTTCATGATTACCTTTTGTTAGTTGTCAATCCTTTGCAAATATCTCACCCATGCCTATTCATTGAAAATCTTGAGAATTTGACACCTTTTAACTCTATTAAGGCTAATTAACTCACTTAGGTTAGGTTTGAACCCATTCCATGTTTAAAATACACTTTAACTCACCTTGGATTTGGGTTAGTTCTTAAGCCTATAAATATAATACATTACCTATTAAAAGGGGGGCTTGAAAATTATAGAGTTATAATGCAAGTTTTGTTGCATATTTATATCAATAATGTTATAATGCCAAAATATTGATCCAAGCCACATCAAGAAAGCACAAGCCATATCAAGACACACTAGTGCCAAGGAGAGAAAGAGAAAATAAAACTCCATTTGAAAAGACTCTTTGAGCAAAATGATGTAGATCTATTTCATTCAATGCCAAACTTTGCCTATATCCTTCATCTACATGAACTTATTCTTTTTTATCAGCTCATTTCCTAAAATTTCATTCACATGCATAGTAAATAAATTAAATCATCAACCTGTACCTATTATCACACCTTTCTCAATTCATCTCCTTGATCTGATAGTAAATGATGCAGGGCTATTTCATTTAATGCCAAAATCTGTCTATATCTGTCACCTACATGAACTTATTCTTATTTGCAAACTAGTCAATCCCTCTTGGAAAACACTAAATCTATGTGTCCAAATGGACCAAGACCCAAATTATTTGATTATCAAAATTCCAAACACAAAACATTCCAAATCCTTATTACAAACTATCTCAATTCAATTACATCACTCATTATTGACTAGAACTTTCATAGTCTTCATTCACTATTTTCTCCATTAACAACATGCAAAAATGGACATATGTTTTTTCACAATGGATTTTTAATCTTGTCACATTAGGGTTTATTCCCACAACCAATTCAAACTTCTCAGCCCATCTTGTACCTTCTTTAATGCACAAACCTATTCCACATAACTCTGCCCTACCCTTTCTTGATTCCTTGTAGCCTTTGTTTACTAAATTTCTCCTTGTACAAAGATTTAAAAACACATATACAAAAAATATATGCAAATATATATACCCTTTTCCTTCAACCATCCACTCACAAATTTTCATCCTCCAACTCATTCTCTAGACCACTTTTCTTCATGTATTTAGGCCCCTATTTAGGCCTTTTAGGTATGTTTTGCACTCTTCTACACATAGGGTGCTCTAACAGTATGGATAAGTACACAATCACTATAAAAACTATAAAATATTTTATCCTACAATATATTATTTCTAATAAATTTTTTTTGAATAGTTTTAATGGTGAAAACTCTGATAATTTACCAAACCTTAGTCTAGGGTTTACTATCCTGCAGACAGGCTCGAGAGCCTTCAAAAAGGCATATATTCTACTTAATGAGGTTTAAAATACTCACTATACTTTAATTACATATTTATTACCATTTCAAAACTTTATATACCATATATTGATCCTATTCATGCATTAAGCATGTGAAACACCCAAGAAACACAGTAAACTAAGCACATAATATGGACTATTTAAAAATGCAAGCAATTAGTAGTATTTATTTGAATTATAAAATATTTTTTACATTGTATCCATATTATTGGTATTTTTATCTCCATTAAACACTTTTTTTATCACTTCTTAATACCTAACAACCTTTATAAGGTCTCTATACCAAATAAAGTTACACATAGTTATGAGTCATAGTGAACATGCATAAAATAGGGTTTTGGTGTGTGGATAAGTTTCAAAAACTATTTTGTATATGTTTTAAATTTAAAAAACTTTATCAATATTATCATATTCCATAAACCTTATTGGACTCAAAATACATATGCTTTATTTCAAGGAATCTCCACTCTCTGTCACTTGGCTATGCACAATTATTCAACCTACAAGTTTCTGACCTTAGCAAGATCTTTACTTCAATTTTCACTTTATCCCAAAAAATGTACTAAACCACATGAAATTATTTACTGAGATTTTCATTCAATAAAATAATATATTCAATGTTTCTTATGACAAGATCAACAAGACAACCTTTTATCTCACCTTCCAAGGTGACTATTTACCCTAAACAGGGTATAACAGGCTAGTTTATAACATAAGATGATCGATCACCTATAATATACCATCCATGTAATAAAAACCATGTATAAAAACTAATTATTATTCCTCTTTCACATTCATAGTATTTATTTGACATTCACATATGGTGACTTGTTTAAAACAACCTATAGATGCATGAGTAGGGTTTCTATTTGAAATCTAAAATTAACCCTCAATCATCAATAACAAAGTATGTTCAAGATGTTTAGTGACTTTTAAAACTTATTTCCCATTAAATATTCTTTCCAAACACATTTAAACCAACAAAATCTTCCTTTTCAATAGCTAAAGCTCTTCCATAGTTTTCAAACATAGAAAAATACAACAAAATAGGGTAAAATAGATACATTAAAGGTTATTCATGTTCTCAATACTGAGAATAAAGTGTTATCATGAAATGACTATCAAAATTCCATTGGACAAAACAAGTCCTTAAATATCATATTCATATAAATTTGAGTTTAAACTAAAACTCACAATCACACATTGGTTTGGCAGACCATTTTACATTCTCCATCATGTCTACCCCTATTTATTCATACTACCATCACTATTCTACATAAATTTTCACTATGTAACCTTTTAAAAATTCAATAACTTACACAACAAGTATCATAATGGTTTCTTGAACCAAGAAACATCTTCAAAGATTTTTCACCATATAGGGTGGTGAACACATTAGCTACCAAATCATAATTTCAACTTGACACAAAATATTCCAAACTAATTTAGGAATCTTAAAAGACCTTATAGGTATATTAAAACTTCATTTAACATGACATAACATTATAACCCACTTTAACCATCTATATACACTCTCAATCCCTCTTTATATGATTAAAAATCAAAATTACAGAAAAGGCAAGAAAAATCTTAATGGACATAAATTCAAATTGGCATGCACCAACATAACTCCAAATAACTTTATTTAACACTCCTAAGATTCCCCTGCATCATATTCCCAATGGGATAAAATAACTTTCCCCCAATTTTTTCCTTCATTTATATTCTTGTACAAATGTGTGTGTTCTTTGCTACCACACATATTCTTGTATTTCTTCTTCTAATTGCTCCTTTGCTCTCTTTCTTACTTCTGCTCATGTTAATAATTATATCTAAAACCAATATTTTTTCTTTCATTTATAACTCCTCTTATGTGATCCACTATCACTTTTGTTTCCTCTATTCTTTCCAAGGCATCAATAAATTCATCTTCACCTTTTAGTTCTTCATGAAGTGATTGAATGACCCCTTTAGCATCATTGTATCCTTTTGGAATAGTTGAAAACTATCTCTTCTTATATTCATGATATTTTTTATGCATGGGTACTAATATTTCCCCATTTCTTGTCAAATTACACACTCTCTTAACTTGGTTGCTCACCATCTTCATACCTATATATAAAAACTCAAAGAGAATTTTAGATATAAAATAAAGAGACCATAATGTCCCTTTAAGTGCCTCTTGAATGGAAGCCCTCTTATTTCCTTTTTTTTCTTCTTTCAGTGCTTTATTGGGATTTATTTGTTCTTCCTCCACCTTCTCCTCTATGATAACTCTTTTTTCTATTTCTTCATCCTCATATTACTTTCTTGGCAACTTGCTTGTCTCCAAACCTCCATGGGCTTTGATATTCATGTTTTCCTTCTTCAAGGTATCCACTTCATGTCTTTAACATCATTGTCTCCTTTTGGTATAGTCACAAACTATCTCTTCTCATATTCATACTCTTTTTGATGCATGGGTATTAATATTTCCCCATTTCTTGTCAAATTGCACACTCTCTTAACTTGGTTGCTCACCATCTGCATACCTATATATAAAAACTCAAATAAAATGTTAGATATTAAAAAAAAATACCATAATTTACCTTTAAGTGCCTCTTGAATGGACACCCTCTTCTTTCCTTTATTTTCTTCTTCAAGTACTTGCTTGGGATTTATTTGTTCTTCCTCCACCTTCTCCTCTATGATAACTCTTTTTTCTATTTGTTCATCCTCATATTACTTGGAAACTTGATTGTCTCCAAACCTCCATGGGATTTTCTATTGATCTTTTCCTTCTTCAAGTTATCCACTTCATGTCTTCTCCTCTTTATCAGTAGCTCTATTGGCCACTTCACTCTTCTCTTCATCACCCATCCTTGCCATGGGTCTTTTACCTCTTATTTGTTAACCCATTGTTCAAAATCTCTTAGCAAATACATCAACTTAATTTATAAATCCATCATATCTTTCCTCATTTCCCTCATTTCCTTTTCCATTTTGATCTCTTCTTTTTCTCTTTCTAACTTCTCTCTCTTGTGGTTGTACATCTAAACCCTATTTCTCACCTTTCTCTCTACCTCTCCCTTCATCTTATTTTTTTGGCCTCACTTGGACCACTTCCCTCTTTTTATTCACAATTGGAACCTCCTATATTATACCTCACTTGGGCCTTTCAATTTTTTTCCTTAACACTAGGACTATCTCTCTTTCTCAAGCTCCCTTTATAAGCTTGTCTCTCTCACTTGAGATTGTTAATAGTTCTATTTATTTAGCGATGCCACTACATTATTTCACTTTTTTTATTCCTTTACCTACCACTCATCATCATTAATTAATTCATGTAATATATCACTCGAAAAACATATCATACCTCCTTGAACTACTATCTCAACTCTATCTTTCCAAAGACTCCTTGATCAACTCATTTCCTACAATTTCATTCACATGCATAGTAAAAAAATAAGAGCATCAACTTGTACCTATTATCACACCTTTCTCAAGTCACCTCCTTTCTCTAATATTAAATGATGTATAGTTGTTTCATTCAATGCCAAAATCTACCTATATCTGTCACCTGCATGAACTTATTCTTGTTTGCAAACTAGTCAATCCCTCTTGATAAACAGTAAATTTATGGGTATAAATAAACCAAGACCCAAATTCCTTGATTATTAAAATTCAAAACACATAAAACATTCCAAATCCTTATTACAAACTATCTCAATTAAATTACATGACTTATTATTGACTAGAACTTTCATAGTCTTGATTCACTATTTTCTCCCTTGACAACATGAAATAATGGAAATATGTTTATTCAAATGGATTTTGAATATTTTAAATGTATGGGTGATTCCCATAACCTATTCACACTTCTCAACCCATATTTTACCTTATTTAACGCACACACCTATTCCACACAACTCTGCCCTACCCTTTCTTGATTCCTTATATCTTTTGTTTACTCAATCTCTCCTTATACAAAGATGTAAGGAAAATTATCTATAAACTATACAAAAATATAGATACCATTTTTCTTGAACCATACACTCACAAAGTTTCATCCTCCAACTCATTATCTAGACCACTTTTCTTTATGTATCTAGGCCCCTATTTAGGCCTTTTAGGTATGTTTTTCACTCTTCTACACATGGGGTCCTCTAATAGTATAGATAAGTACAAAATAACTATAAAAACTCATAAATATATTATCCTACAATATAATATTTATAATCACCAAATTTTTAATAATTTTAATGGTGGAAACTCTCACAATTTTCCAAACCCTAGTCTAGGGTTTATTATCTTGCAAACAAGCCTAAGAGCCTAAAAAAAGGCATATCTTCCACTTAATGGCGTTTAAAATCCTCATTATACCTAAATTAGGTATATATGACCATTATACAATTTTATATACCATTTACTGATCTTTTTCATGCATTAAACATGTGAAACACCCAAGAAACATAATGAACTAAGCACATAATATGGATTATGTAAAAATGCAGGTAGTCAGTAGTATTTCCTTGAATTCCAAAAGATGTTTTACCATGTACCCTTATTATTGGTATTTTTATCTCCCTTAAACACTTTTATATCACTTATTAAGCCCTAAAAACCTTTACAAGGTCTCTATACCATAGAAAGTTACACACAGTCATGAATCATAGTGAACATGTAAAAAATAGGGTTTTGGTGTATGGATAAGTTTCAAAAACTATTTTATATATATATATATATATATATATATATATATATATATATATATCTGTGTGTGTGTGTGTGTGTGTGTGTGTGTGTGTGTGTGTGTGTGTGTGTGTGTGTGTGTGTGTTTTAAATTTAAAAAACTTTATCTATCTTCTCATGTTCCCTATACCTTCTTAGATTCAAAAGACATATGCTTTCATGCAAGGAATCTCCACTCTCTGTCACTTGGTTATACACAAGAATTCAACCTATAGATTTATGACCTTATCAAGTTATTTACTTCACTTTCCACTCTCTCCCACAAAATTTCCTAAACCACATGACCTTATTTATTGATATTTTCATTCAATAAAATCATATATTTAATGTTTCTTATCACAAGAATAAGACAATTTTCTATCTCACCTTCCAATGTGACTGTGTACCCTAAACAGGGTATACCAAGCCAATTTGAAACATAAGATGATCAATCACCTATAATATACCATTCATGTAATGAAGACTATGGAGAAACACTAATTCTTATTCATCTTTCACATGCATAGTCTTTCTTTGGCATTCATATACAGTGACTTATTTCAAACAACCTATAGATTCATGAGCATGGTTTCTATTTATAATCTAAAATAAACCCTCAATCATTAATAAAAAAAAGTATAGTCAAGATGTTTAATGACTTTTTAGAATTATTTTTCATCAAATATTCTTTCCAAACACATTTTAACCATTATAATCTTCCTTTTCAATAGCTAAATCTCTTTCACAGTTTTCAAACATAGAAAAATACAATAAAACAAGGTAAAATAGATGCATTAAAGTTTATTCATGTTCTCAATACTGAGAATAAATTCTTATCATGAAATAAATATCATATTTTGATTATACACAACAAGTCCTTAAATATAATATTCATTTAAATTTGATTTCAAACTAAAACTCATATGCACACATTACTTTAGTAGACCAGTTTACATTCTCCATCATGTTTGCCCCCATTTCTTCATACCACCCTCACTCTTCTATATACATCTTAATTATATTACCTTTTACAAATTCAATAACTTACACAACAAGGATCTTAATGGTTTATTTAATCAAGAAACATCTTCAAAGCTTCTTCACCACATAGGGTGGTGAACACATTAACTGCCAACTCATAATTTTAACTTGACACAAAATATTCCAAACCAACTTAAGACCTTTAAAAGACCTTATAGGTCTATTAAAACTTCATTTAATATGACACAACATTATAACCCAACTTAACCATCTAGACACACTCTCAATCTCTCTTTACATTCTTGAAAATTCAAATTACTAAAAAGGTGGGAAAACTCTTAATGGACACAAATTCAAATTGGCATGCACCAACATGACTCCAAATCACCTTCTTAAACACTCCCAAGATGACCTTGCATCACAAAAATTGAGAAAGATTCATAATGTATCATTTGGATCATTCAAGGAAGGTAAGAGATTTTTCATTCTTTACATTTTAGTTATCCTTTTCAATTATATTTTGTTCATTAAGCTCCCCCTATGATCTAATCTTAGAAATGTTATCATATTATGTGTTTTTATTTGAGTTTAATTTTCTTAAACTAACACTTGATCTAACCTCCTCTCTATTATAAAATTTCTATGATAAAAAATCACATGCACGATAGGATGTAGAGGCATCCCATGTACCAAGGAGACCAAGATGAAACTCCTAGATTTTTAGAAGAATTCTTGAATACCTTAAAAATTGGATTTTTAGCTTTGTTTTTATCATATTATTTTTGTTTACTAACTTGGATTCAAACAAACACTGACACTAGTTTGGCATAACTAACATTGGTTCTATCTAACTGACATCATTTCTACCTAACCATCATCAGTTCTATCTAAACATCATTCAGGGTGCAAGGTAGGACACAACTTAAAAACTAGGATTTTGAATGTTCTTATAAATCCTAATTGCTATTTCTTGGTTTTATTGACTTTTATACCCTCTATTTAATGGATTTGTTACAAGTTTTGTGGAGTTTTTATCATATTTTGAGATAACAAATGTTTTTTAAATATTTTTATTTTTGCCATTGGGTTCACAAGTAATCGATATTGGTCTTTATTGACTAACATCAGTTCATTTCTAACTAGCATTTGTTGCCTTTTAATTGACATATATCACTACTAAACAACATCAATCTCTATGTAAAAAATATAGAGAAAAACAAGAGCTACATTTTCAAAACTTATTTTCTCATCCATAAATGTGCTTTAAATTATAAGGAAACTCTCTAACATTTGTAGGAACAAAGTAGGAATAGGACCTATATTTTTAATTAATAAGTCTTAAACACTTCATTTTGGTGCCTAAAAAGAATTTCTAAGTCCTAAACATTTGGTTTTAAGTTCTTAAAAGAAATCTAGGTGTTTTGTGTTAAGTTTGTTTTTGTCAAAATTCTTACAAGCTTTTGTACTTAAGCCAAGGGGCCAAAAAATTCATCAAAACACTTCATTTGGTGCATAAAATTAACACTTAGATTGTAAATTATTAAAAGTGTCATTTTATACTTTTTTTTAGTTTTATCGAAATGAAGAGTGTGTGTATGCTCTCCCCCATCCCCTATATGGAACTTGGGTGACCAACAGTACCTTTTCACTTATAATTTATGCCTAGTCTAAGGCATAGAAATAATGACATCTAGGCTCTCCCCAAAACCCATATGGTTTGGGTTATCTAAAAATAACCTCTAAAGGCTTTTCACTTAGTCATTTATTTCATTAAACTTGGCTTATGGAGGGGAGTTCATAGCTTATTCACAAATTTTTTATGGAATATTTACCCTAGGGTTTTATCTCCCAAAATTATTTCAACCCTACTCCATGGTGGGGTATAAAAATTAGGGTATGCATATTATGAGATCCAAGGCTTGAGAGTCTAACCTCTCTTTTCATAATGAAAACATGAGTCATTCCTAATTTACTATGGGATTACACTAAGTAGTATATGGATGGAATTACTATGTAAAGGAATAGACCCTTGCATAGTAATTTAATCAATATGAACTCAATTGATGTGATGCATATCTAGTGTTAACCACACTTGGAACCATCTAGATGGTAAAAAAATTTAAGTTTAAGACAAACCCCACTTGTCACAAAAATATTATTGATGCAGGATAAGTAGCTCGAAGGTCCATATCACCATACAATCTCTTGGGAGAAGGGGGTGTAAAAACCTACTACTTCATGTGATTTTATTTTTGGATTAACATGTATAATCCTCTTAAGAGCACATATATAGATGGATTTCAACAATACAATGTAACCTTGTTAGTTTAGGGCTTAGGATGATTTACTTAGTTATATTTGGTCTTTTTTCCTTTTACTTGGTCTTTTAAGTCTATAAATATTTGTTTATTTGAGCCATGTCAAAATGAGTTTTGTGTTCACACCACTCCATTATTTTAGGAGGCATTATGCCATTCATTTGATGCCATGATTTTACCTTAAATATTTTTTTAGAAATGTTGTGTGTGTCACTTGATTGAAATAGGTAATGTTACGCTACCTAAATCATTTCACTTTTTGTGGCTTGGAGTATTTGAAATAAACCATTGATCATACTTATAGAGAGCGATAACATTGTTATGCTACTCAATCATTTCATAGCCTTGTTTTGTATTATGTCCAAGTTTAAAATTTGAAACCTATCCATGTGTTGATTTTGGATCTTTTTTTAGTTTTGTTATGTCTTTCAAATTTTTTTAGCTTGTTGATCAATAAAAGACTACTTTTCCTAAGTTGAGTTTTTAATTAAATTTGATAAGTTTGAATTCAAACATTGATTGATTTATGTTTAGGCATTATCTAATTGGGGATTATACATTGATATTTCTCTTTTGAGTGGTGTAACTTAGGTTAATTATTTACCCAAATCCAAAAACTATTTGTTTGTGATTTTATTTAGGAGAAAATAGTCTATCTCCAAATGCTTTTTGTTTCATGCCTCACACCAATTTGATCAAGTCCATATCTAAAGTCAGATGCCTAGTATGTGGTAAAGTGTTTCAATTTTGTTAGATTAAATACCATTTTGTTTTAATTCTATATTTTGATGTTGTGTTTGGCTAAAAGTCCTAGCACATGCCTTATTTGAGCCTAGTTTTTGATGTAGTGTTTGGCCAAAAGACCTAGTAACCTTTATTTTCCTAGATTAGACCTATTTAAAGCACTTTGAATCTATAGTTTGGATTTTTTTTTAGTTCATCCAATTGATATTTTTGTGTGAGACATTTAATATTATATTATTTTATACCAAGTCCTAGCATAGACCTTTTGGAGATATAGCTCCATCTTTTGAGCAAGTTAGATCAAGTTTGAAACTTGTGTCTTTTTAAACATTATTTTTTAGATTTTGTATAAATCTAAACCCCTTTTATCATGAAACATTTACTATTGATTTGAACATGTCTCAATATATAGATAGTGGAGTCATGTACAATCTAAGGTATAGTAATCTGGTCACATAAGAGGATTTTTCTCAAGACCCCTATAGAGATGATGCAATTTATGAGATGCATATTTATCCACAACACTCAATTAGGGGAACAAATACAAGACCCTTTACCCCATTATTTGGTCCACATGCCTCCATAATCAGAGTAGGACCAAGAATAAATGACACAATACCTAGTTAGCATACCTTTGATTATACAACAAGTCCAACAACAACCATACTATATTACAATGTCATTAGCTTATGACCATTATTTTTTTATAGTCACTTGCTATCGAATAAGGATAAAATATTAATCAGATCCATAGAGATAGGAGAAATTTTTGGTAGATTTCCCCCATGAAAATTTTCCAAGTGTAGTAAGATTCCCTTACAACATGTCTTATAATCAAAACATCAAGCATGCCTCTTCTATCAATCCTCATGCTATAGTGTCAATGTCATATCAATATGCTTGTATGATTGTCACTATAAATGGACTCATGAAAGATCACTTTATACAAATAAAAATAGCATACCAAACCTATCTAAACCTAACACATAACTTCAACAACATGACCATGTCAAATTCTCCTCTTATTGAGTTAGTTCCGTCAACAAGAGTCTTAATTGAATTGGCAAGCCAAGAAAATTAAGGTGTAGACTCATTCATGTAAAGTACTTTGGTTGGAAACATGTTTAATTCCCCCACCATTTAAGAAGTGTCTACTCCCTCTATGTTGAATAATGAGCCAAACATAGTGGATAACATGAAAATGACATCTAATCTACACAAAAGTGTTGTAAATGCACAAACAACTAGTCCAAAACAAAATGTGCCTTTAGTTAAAACCATGAGTGGTTTGTAAATGTAAGGGGTAGCAACGTCTAACTCATAACCTCAAATTACTACCTCTAATCCTCAACCAGCTACCTCATCAAGTGCATAACCTCAAGGATTAAGTAGTCAACCAATGACCAGTGCCACACCTTAATAAAATGTGAAGAATGTTACTCCACTATAAGGTGATGACTAACATTCCACAACAACAATCACTATATAACATACCCACACAATAGAGATAAAAAAATATACCACCTAAATAAGGGGAAATAAATGTTCCACCTCATTAGGTGGTGATGAACATACCTCTTCAATCATAGACCAACCTACCATTACAACCACAAATGATTTCTAATCAATAGCATATGAGTATTGGTCAATAACAAATGTTAAACCTTCAACATGAATATACTTCTCAATAGGGGTTCACACAACCAAGAGGTTCTAATATTCCATAAGTACCGATTAGGAAATAATTGCCTTCCATGCCAAACATGACATAAATTCAATGATAGAATCTTGGTTCACAACTTCCCCTTAATCATCTAGGTATGAATAGTTAGTATTAAGTCCCTAATCAAACTCAATAGGCATAGCACTTCACTCCTAGCCATATACTTCCATCTCAGCTATAATTTCCCCAAAACTAGGCCTACATACCCAATCCTAACCAAAATATCACACCATAATGTGTGTAATTCAAAAAATCACATCCCAATCTACATATGCATATTCCTAGTCAGTTTCCTAGCCAAACCAATTTTCCCCAACAAATGCCTCCACTATACCTAGGTCAAAGTAACCCACTTTTGACCACCCATCCCCCATCTTAGGCCAATATTCCCATTAGTTTCTTCACACAACTACAACAAATAAAATATGCAATTTATACCATCCAATCTAGAAACCAAACTAAGAAGTTTAAGTTGGATGATGCATGTTCCTACCCTTTCAACATGGATTAATTGAAAATACCATTTCCTCCAGGGTATGAACCACCAAAATTAGATAAATACAAGGGGAAAGGTGACCCCAAGGCACACTTAATGGAATTATTTTTTTCTTATAAACTAGTGTCCTATAACAACATATACCTTCTACTATTATTTCCAAGGAGTCTATTAAGACAATTTTTGGAGTGGTTCCTAAAATTACTAAAGAATTTAATTTTTTATTTTGATGATCTTTCAAACAAGTTTGTGAAAACATTTTCCTATAATCTCAAACATGAGATTTCATTGGTAGATTTGATGCAATCCAAATAAAACACTAGTGAAATATTTTCAATTTATTTACAATGATGGATATCCCTTAAAATTTGATTCACCCACAACCTACCAAACAAGTAACTAGTCGATGGGTTTACAAAAAAATTGCATAATGAAATATCTTACCATTTGGAATTATGATGTGAACACACTTTTAAGGAAATCATTGACAAAGGTTTATTGATAAAAATAGCCCTTATTAATAAAGGGATCATTAAACTTACCTCATCAAATCAGATTCAAAATAAAAAACTAGAACAATGGCCATAATCAGAACTAAGTCCAAGCCCAAGCATTACAACTAGCCCAAACCAATAATTATGACAAACCCAAGAAGTTCAATTGTAATAAGAATGTTTTTGGAAATGGAGTAACTAATTAATGACATGTCTAAATAGTGAAAACATCATTTTTTTAGCCTATTCCACATATGTAGATTACTCCTAACTAATAACCTCTTTAGCAAACATACCGAGTACAATAGCCTAGACCAGCACAATAAACATGGTAACCTTTGCCTTTGTAAACCCCTCATCTAAGGAGAAATGTGACTACTCATCACATCTTTAGTGACCTTAGAAAACCCATTGAATCCATGTTTTTCTAGTTTACCATAGCTAATATGATTAATTGGCCTATTCCAAAGCACTATCTTGAGGGTATTGACTATCTAGATTGGTATAGGCTAAATGAATTATGTGAGTATCATTAGGTTAATGGACATAATTTATGTCATTATGTTAAAATTAAACATTTGATTGAAAATATATTTTAAAATGGAGATATTAAATTAGATTATGGAGCTTCCACATCCAATCAAAACCCTTTTCATCACATAATAACCAATAACAACAACAATAGTATCAATAGCCGAGACATAACCAAAAAAATTAGTAGAAAAATTAAAAACATCAAATGAATGGATAGAACCAAGGCCAAACTGATGCCAATAACCAGGATAACTACCATGTAGTTGTACATTATTACAACAAGGTTATAATTCATATTATAAGAGGTTGTGTTTTCACCATCTCCAATAATCCAAGACCAAGTACCAATCAAACAAGACCACTGCTATTCAATTATTATCAACCAATCCATGTTGGTAATCTTTCTTTAACCTAGAACCAAATACAAGCATAATAACAAGTAGGTATTACTAATTTTGGATCACATACTGATAACTCATTATTAACTTGTGTCCATGCACAAGTGCACTAGGAACTGAGACTTATCCTATCTGGTTTCCCACCACCATCATTTATTAGCAACAATGATTCTATATCTAATTATGATTGTGTAATCATAACTTGATAGTCTAATATTACCATAACAAGCCCACATCTATTTTCCACTTTACCCATCCAACCAACCATTCTAGCTCATAACAAGCCACTTCATGTTATCCAAGAAAAGATGGTTTATATTATGGAATAATTATAGAATATGCCTTCAAAAATTTCCATTTTAGATTTGTTGAGTACATTCACCATCCATAATAACCTTTTAATAGAGTTCCTCAGTCACTCCCAAGTTCCTAATGAATATCCCTAGATAAATTTCAAGCTTTTTTGGACACTTAGCTCCAAGCCAATAATTAACCTTTGACCAAAGCAATATGTCATCCCTTGGCCCTCTGCATAATAACTCATTGTACATCAATGTTGTCATAACATGACACAAAGTGAAACATGTCCTCATAAAAAATGGATTGGGTTTAAATATTGTGTCTCTAAAGCTCACCAAGATTCTAGGGTACACGATGGCTAATTTGCATCCAGAAATGATCACCATCAAGTTCTATGATAATGAAGAATAGGAATCACAAGGCGCCATTAGCTTACTAGTTATTGTTGGGCCCTTGACTCATGATACATTATGTCATGTGTTAAACCTCAATTTTTCCTATAATATGCTTTTGGATAGACCTTGGATACATGAAATTCATGCGATCCCATCGACATTGCACCATTGTATAAGTTCTACCATTTAGGTATGGAGGTCACCATTCATGGAGATTTGTAGCCTTATGAAAATTTTAGGCATTTATAGGTTAATTACTAAAGTTATAACTACTATTTTGGCTTTAATTTGGTTCTCAATAAGGACAAAAGGAAATAAATACTTGTTGATTCACCAATGGCTAATTATATTGACCTTGATACCCTTGATTCACTTTCTCACATGTTGCCTCCTAAAATGTTTAATAATTATACTATCTCATTTAATGGCATTGGAGAATATTTAAATCATGATACATTCCACATTGATAATCTTACAAAAATCCCCAAGTCCTTTAGAAGACCTAAATCTAGACCATCTTGCATGGAATGGCAAAGAAAGGGCAAAGGCAAATTGCATAGTCTAACACTTATTATTTTCATACTGACCATTGGCAAAGAACATGATCCTCTTGTAGATGATGAATCATGGTTGTATAATGACAAATTAGATAACTATTACATAAATTCCAAGTATCTCATTTAAAAATAAATCATGGTAAAGCATACCTATAAGGGATAAGGATTTGGGCTAATTAACAAGGTTTGATTGAGCCAATTTCTTCTACTCGGTACAAAGGAACCTATAGAATTAGATTTAAAACATCTGGGGGTGACCCCATGTACATTATTCATGTTATAACACCAATGACTAGTGTAATGATGCTGACAGTAAATTAGAGTTTGATCATATCCCTTTTGATGACAAGGATAATACCAATTTGTTTGATAATAATGCCATTTATACCCTTTGACCAATTATACACCACACTATACTTCCATTGTATTATCCCCAACTGATATATTGGGGACAAAAATAATCAATAATGTTGATTGATGAGTTTTATAATGATGAGGCATTTTGTGATTTTCAATGCCTAAAGGACAATGTTCCATTGGGATACCACAAACAAGGGTTCTCAATCAAACTGGATCTTGTAGCCTATTTTGGATAACATGTGAACACCCTTAGACATAAATAATTAAATAAAACATTAAGGTCCTAAAATTAAAACCTATTGAGGCACTTTTGGACTAGGGAAATAGTAAATAGAAAGGCTAGTCTAGTGGTGAAAACCTATTTTAGGTCCCATTAGATAGGGGTACTCAACCTTCCTCAAACATAGCTTAGGAGACCAACAATGATGAACTTGCCTACAAGTCTGAGTTTAGTATTGAAGAATAGTAGGATTTCAACTAAATCATCAAATATTTTCCAATATTTTTTGTCACATGGCCATCCCTACCCTTGGCGATTCTAATTCATCATGCCTAGGAGAACTTGAAGAACTAGTCTTAAAAAAGAATTTTGTCATTACAAGCCAGTTTTAATCTTTACAAACCATTCAATAAGATGGCTCAACTCTTTTTATAGAGAACACTAAAAAATTTAACATTAGGACTTCAAATAACCCTTTATGGATCAAATTAGGTGTGTACCTCATTAAGGAAGAATGTGAAGTCTTTACATCCCTTTTGAGGGAATTTGTTGATATCTTTGCTTAGGCCTACTCTAATATGTGAGGTTTAGACCCCACCTTTTCTTTACACCACCTTATGGTACATCCTGATGCCAAACTTGTAAAACTAAAATTATGCAAGATTCATCCTTGTATTAATATATTATTAAAGAAATATTTGGAAAAACTCTTGAAAGTGACATGTATTAAGCCAATCAACTATTCTTAATGGATCTCTAATGTTGTGCTAGTCAACAAGAAACTTAAAGGAATCATAATATGCACTAATTTTAGGGACATAAAGAAATCCTAGCCTAAATATGAATTTCCTCTACCAAACATTGACATGATTTTCAAATCCATAATGGGTTATGAAATGCTTTCACTAATGGATAGATTCTTAGGCTACAACTAGATTCAAATTATGCCAGAAGACAAACACAAAATAATTTTCACCACTCTATGGGGAACATTATATTATTAGGCTATGCCATTTCATCTCAAAAAAATTTGGGATACTTACCAAAGATCCATGACCATCATATTTCATGATATGGTGCATTTTATTATTGAAGACTATGTTGATGATATAATAATAAATTCAAAGACTAAGGCTCATCATCTAGAAGCACTATGATGGATATTTAAATGACTATGTGAATATAAGGTCTATCTTAATCCTAAGAAGTGTGTTTTTGGAGTTACTTTAGGAAAATTTCTTGGCTTCATT
The DNA here is from genome assembly GCA_037957365.1 of Torreya grandis. Lineage (NCBI taxonomy): Eukaryota > Viridiplantae > Streptophyta > Pinopsida > Cupressales > Taxaceae > Torreya > Torreya grandis. Next base: position 84,237 of record JARHVA010003801.1, on the reverse strand, counting down.
TTTTCTCATAAGGCATTAAAGCTGATCCAACAAAAGTCTAAGCCATAACAGAGATGCCACCACCAACAAATTTGAAGTAACTCCATAGTTTACAGGGAAAAATATAATCTATCAAATGATTCATATCTAAATTGGCTAAAAAGTGTCACCAATTTACACATCTACTAAATAAGGGTGTCACATTTCATTGGGATGATGAATGTCAAAAATACTTTTAGCACTTGAAGGACTATCTAGCAAATCTACCTATTTTATTGCCACCAATACTAGGAAATCCATTCTTATTATATCTATCAGCAATAGATAAATCATTAGGGGCACTTCTATATCAACATGATGATAATGGAAAAGATCATGCCACATACTATCTAAGTCATACATTGGTTGTGTATGAGCATAATTATATTCCCATTGAAAAATCTTTTATAGTTATGTTTTCATATCTCAAAAAATGCAACATTACATGTTACATAATAATACCATGGTTATTTCAAAAGTAGATCCGATTAAGTATCTACTATCTAAAAATTTTACAAGACTACATGGCCAAATGGGTTATGTTCCTAAGTGAGTTTGAGATGGAATACATTAACTAGAAATCCATAAAGGGATAATGTTTTGCAGATTAGCTTACTGAAGCACCCTTAAAAGATATAGAGCTACTAACATTTCAATTGCTTGATGAATCCATTATGACCATCATTAAAACACCCATTGAGGAGTAACACTAAAATTTATATTTTGATGGATCATTCATAGCACATGGATTGGGGACAATCCTTTTATTCATTACACCATAGGGGGATCTAATCTATAAATCATTCCAGATCAGCTTTCTTTGTACTAATAACATGGCCAAAAGTGAATCACTCATTATAGGGATTTGATAGGAATTATAATGGAACATATATCATCTAAAGGTTTATAGTGATTCTTATTTAATCCTCAATTAGGTTATAAACCAATTTATAATCAAGGATGACAAGATAGTACCATACAAATCCATGATTGACACTCTCAAATAGTATATTATCAATGCACACTTAGAATATATATCAAGGGCCAGTAATACAATAATAGATTCTATGGAAACCAATGGATATTTGATTCGACATATAGATATGGCCAAGGAATACCAATTTGTCATTGAAAATATGTTAACACCAGCTCATGAACCTTCAATGGTCATAATGATTTATGATATTGTTATTCCAATATATATTTGGTATTCAAACCTATATGCCTATCTTCATGACCACATTATTCCACTAGAACTATCCCATAAAAAATCCAAAACCTTTCTCCACCATGCCACACATTATACCTTACTTAGATCAACCTTATACCATTGTAGTTTTGATGGAACTCTAATTTGTTATTTAACTTTGGTATAATCTACATTAGCATTACAAGAATTTCATGAAGGATTATATGGATCCCACACTAGTAGGGTAGTCCTATCTAAAAATCTCTTACATACTAGGTACTATTGGCCAATAATGGATGCAAATGCAATCACATATGTAAAAAGGTGAAATAAATGTCAATGACTTACCAATATAATTAATTCCCCAACCAAGACTCTGAAACCAATGCTTACACCATGGCCATTTGATGTATGGGGCCGCAATCTCATTGGGAAGATAAACCCTACCTCATATGATGGCCACAAATATATATTTACCACCACATAATACTTTATTAAGTGGGTCAAATCTATACCCCTCACTTAAATTACTAGAAATATGATTTCCAAATTCATTTTTAACCATCTCATGGTGGAGAAAGGTTTAAAAATCCAAAACCTTTGTCCACCATACCACACATTATACCTTACTTAGATCAACCTTATATCATTGTAGTTTTGATGGAACTATGCTTTGTTATTTAACTTTGGCAGAATCTACATTATCACTATAATAATTTCATGAGGATTATATGGATCCCACACTATTAGGGTAGTCCTATCTAAAAATATCTTACATATTGGGTACTATTGGCCAATAGTGGATGCATATGTAGTTATATATGTAAAAAGGTGCAAATAATGTCAATGACATGCCAATATGATTCATGCCCCAACCAAGACTCTAAAAACAATTATTACACGATGGCCATTTGATATATGGGGCCCTAATCTCATTGGGAAGATAAACCCTACCTCATTTAATGGCCATAAACATATATTTACCACCACATAATAATTTACTAAGTGGGTTGAAGCTATACCCCTCACTTGTATGATTGGAAAGCAAATTTCTAAATTCATCTTTAACCATCTCAATTTATGGTATGGTATCCCCTCCAACATTATATCTGATATGGAAAATCATTAAAAAAATAATGTTAAATCACTATGTGTTGAGTATAATATTACTCAACATTTCTCAACTGTATAATACCCACAAGGTAATGGCTAGGTAGAAGCATCTAACAAAACCAATATAAACATTCATAAGAATATTTCCAATTATGCTAGATGGGATTATCACCTCAAAATATTCCATGCCATCTAGACATACCATACAAACTACCATACTACAATAGGAGCCACTCTATATTCACTTGTTTATGGCACTAAGGCCATTCTTCCCATTGAGGTTGAGTTGCCATCTTTTTGCATCTCTTTGAAGCATGTCATAGATGATGAAGACTATTTAGTATCTTGCCTAAAAGAGTTAGAGTTACTTGATGAAAAATTCTTGGTTGTAGTTAATAACCTTCAAGCATATCAAAATTGACTCAGTGGCCACTACAATCGACATGTGAAACATAGATAATTTGAGCTTGGTGATCTTGTTTTTAAAAAACCAGTAGAATAACATGATTCATAAGAAACAAAAAGGCCAATTCAAACCTAAATGGATATTCCCATTCATCATTATTTCAAACTATGGTTATAGATCATTTAGGGTTGGTACACTAGATGGGGATAAACTTGATGAGCCAATGAACACTATACACCTCAAGCATTACTTTGCTTGGGAGCCCTAGTGTATTAATTATGAGGATTGTTTTAATATTATAATAGTATCAAAATTATTCTTATACCATACCATTTTATTATCATTCCACTCTACCATACCTTTTCTATCGATCAAGTTGTTTTTACCCCACCCTATCCAACCTATTTGACATTGGTTTCATGCCATTGGTTACAAGGTCACTTTCAACATGAAAATTTAGATCAAGTTTTAGTATTTGATTATAAATTATATATAGAGGATATATTTTAAATTAGTATGGTAGTGGTTTTCCAGTTGTATCTTTCATTTCTTATTCCATTCTATACCACATGAGCTTGATTATAACTACCTTTGGGAAAATCAGTGTTTCACCATCTTGCTACTAATTATAACCACCTATGGGAAAATTATTATCATTGACCTATGCTAGTATTTCTTATTTATAACTAACTATGGGTAAACTAGAGGAAATACTTATTTATCATGCCTTGAAGTACCACCTTGCCATTCCTATGCCATCTATGCCATTTTCCAACTTTGCCTATTTTGTTTGAATTGGCTTCTACACTAGTTAGATTCCTTTATTGTAAGGTGGAACTATCATGACTTTAGGTCCCACCCTAGGACTATATAAGCAATGCTTGATTTACAATGAGGTTACCTTAATTATCCCTTAGCCATGCTCTCATAATTTTGAGATCAATTCTAAGTTTTACTTCTCTCACCATTTTGTGAGCTTGGACCATTTTAGTATCTCATCATTATTGATTGAGTTGAGATACCTAGAAAATTCTAAAAACATTTTTAAAATAAATCTAGAAAATCCAAAAACATTGACTACTTCTTTGCCTTAAGGACTCTAGGATCCCTAGCTATTTCACAAGAAACCACTTATCATTTAGTTTCCCCATCCTTATTGGCCTGGTATCTCATGCTCTTTCTATTTTTAAGCTCATCCCAATATTATTATATAACACAATCATTTTTTATTTTTCATCATTTTCTTTTATCTCATTTCCTAGGATAACTACATTTGGCCTAAAGTTTTTGTTAGATATTACATGTAACTATGTAGGCAACATCCACTTACCTAGTACATTTGGAGATAGCTTTTTCACCCCCTTCGTTTCCTTATATTCCACCATTTTATTTATTTTATTTCATTTTCTCCTAAGGTCTAGGGGAAATGTTTGTTTCATTTTGTTTGTACTAACATTGTGATTAACCATTGTTTGTTGTTTTCCTTTCTTTTCTTTTCTTTTTATTTTCTTAGTGTTTTGTTTATTCACCTATTTTTTTATTTATTTTTGTGCCTTGATTTAGTATATATGTATTCATTAGGTGATTACTTGTGCATTATTTTGAATCCATCCATATTTATACATTAACATTATCATCATGGTTTTATCATTGGTGCATTATTTTCACTTTATTATTAGATCGTATGTCAATCCTTATGCATATTTTGGCCAAGTTATCATGGTGTTATATTATGATGCCTAACATCATGTGCTATAGAAAAAAATTTCTCTGAGAGTCTACATGTCAATGCAATAATGATATATCTCCTTTTTACTAGACACATTCCTGATATAATCCAAATCATATCCCATACAGAGTAATTATGTCAAAAAATATTTTTAACCTTTTCTAGTTTGGATAAGAATCTCCATACTAGCAAGTTGTCCAAATTAATCTCTCTTTTGTACCCATTACCCTCATATTCCATATCATTTCAACCATAATCAGGGTACAATACTTATAACCACCTTTGGGAAAATCATTGTATATTATCCCACTTGTATTACCAATTATTATGATTGCTTTTGGGTAAATTATTATGTTTCCATCCATTTGAAGGTTGATGATTACAACCACCTTTGGGAAAATCATTCTCTTTATTCTACCTAAATTTGGCATGTTTTTATTGTGATAATGCTTATAACCACCTTTGGGAAAACCAATATCTCTATCTACCCAACTAGGGCATATTTTTATCCTACTAATCATTATAACCACCTATGGGTAAATAATTATTTTTATTTTTCATGATTATAAACACCTTTGGGAAAATAATTCTCTTGTTACCTTAATCCTTTTTCAATGATTATAACCACCTATGGGAAAATCACTACCTTTTTCCCTGCTTATTTTGATGATTATAACTACCTCTTGGTAAATCATCATATTTGTCTACCCTAACTAGTGCAACTCCATATTCCATTGATTATAATCTCCTTTGGTAAAATTAATCACTTCTACCCTATTTCATCTTTTTGGTCCACTTGTTTCCTCTTTTTGAGGGACCGATTATTGACCCCTTTCCCAATCTCTCCCTTGAGGGGAAAACTATAGTTCATCCATTATCATTGAAGTCATAGACATACAAGACATTTTCATTCTTTGATAAGATGTTACTATTCCTCCAATTTTTAACACCTTCCCAAATAAGGGAAAATTATAGACATTTAAAACTGGCTATAAATGGCCTTCAACTAGACTTTAGATAGATTCCTACCAACCATTGCAAACTAAGCCTAGGAATCATTGAAACATCCCAAATTTACTTCTACATCATTTTTCAAAGCTCATAATCATGTTGAGGCATCCCTAATTGGGGTATCCTATCGTATGTAATCATAACCTCTCACTGATTCATATCTAATAATCCTGTGGCATCACAACATTAAATTTGACCTATGGACCTATTAAGTGGGGCATTTGCACACATGAATAAAAATCAAATATTGAGATAGATAAATGTATAAACATAATTAATTTAAAATATAAACCAAATTAAATGATTATTTGAATTATCCATGTGTAATTAATGAATTACTAAAAAAAGGAAATTCAAAAATATGAATTATCCTAACTTTTCATGATTACCTTTTGTGAGTTTCCAAGATTTTAAAAATATCTCACCCATGCCTATTCATTATAAATCATGATAATTTGACACATTTTAACTATATTAGGGTTAATTAACTCAATTATATTAGGTTTGAACCCATTCCATGTTTAAACTACACCTTAACTCACCTTGGGTTGGGGTTAGTTCCTAAGCCTATAAATACAAGCCATGGCCTATTGAAAGGGGGGCTTGGAAATTTTAAAATTATAATGAAAGTTTTGTAGCATGATTTATATCTATAATATTATAATTTCAAAATATTTATCTAAACCACATCAAGAAATCACAAGACATATCAATCCACAGTGGTGCCAAGGAGAGAAGGAGCAAAGAAAACTACATTGCCAAAGACTCTTTGAGGAAAAACTGAGCAAGCCACACAATAATCATTTGGATCATTGAAATAAGGCAAGGGATTTATCATTATTTTAATTTTAGTTGTGATTTTTAATTGTATTTTGTTCATTAAAATCCCTTTATGATCTAGGCTTAGATATTTTAACATGTTAGCTTATTTTTATTTGTTTTTTTTTTGCTTAAACTAACACTTTATATAACCTCCTCTCTATTGTCAAATTCATATGATCATAAATTTATAAAAGAAAAATTTCATAATGGGTAGCTCGATGATCTTCAAGTTTGGCATATTATAAGTTGATGCTACTAATTCCTCAACCTAATCTGGTAGAGTCAACTTTGATAGATCTAGTAGCTATGCCTTTATTTTGGTTTCTTTTGTAGGCTCAATCTTAGGGAATAGCTTAGGCATTAAAGGCCATATTATTTTGGACAAGTATACTTTCCCTAGATGTGGCATCAAATGAACAATGTATTCTAGTTTCTTCTTTGGGGCTCTCTTGGTGACTAGCACTAATATGGTCTGCACTGATCCTGATGAGGCTATTAGTGAGCCCAATTGAGTATACGATGTTGACACTTGGGTGATGGGCTGACTAGTGATAATGGGAAAAAGGTGGAGACTAAATTAGTAGTCATAAGAATAATTATGAAAATAGGCCTAGAAGGAGATGATGACTTAAAAGGAAAAGAAGAAACAATTGGCAAATGAAAAGAAGAGATAATTGGTAATGACATAATAATAAATTGGTCAAGGGAAGCAGTGGGAGCATTCTTAGCTGATTCATAACCCCCAAGGGGTGCCTTTTATTTCATGCCTTGCATGTTTAAGACCTTATTTTACTACATCTCTTCTTCATCCACATCATGGCTTGACTCCCCTTCAATTGAAGGTTATGATTTATTATTTTGACCCTCCATGGGTTAGGCTTGAAGTGTTCCTACCTTAGTTTTTATCTTATAAAAAATTATTGTCTTATCTACTTAAGTAGAATCCACTTGCTAGGTAGGAAGAGGAAGAGTCATGATAGATGTTTTGGTTATTAGATCTACCATAGTAGGTACACTATCTTCTTCATTAGACAGCTCTAGACAAATAATCTCCTCTTCTCCCCTAATAGTGATATCCTTTGCCTACATTAGTTTTTCTACATAATCTTGTTATACCATCCTCAATTCAATAGTAGACATTTAAACTTGAGGAGTATGTTCTTTCACTTGTACTATAGTAGTTGTTGTTTCCCCTACAACCAAAATTTTCTCTTGCTCTAGAACTATCATAATAGTAGGTGGATTTTGGGGTCCTATCTTTGATCTTATGGCTTATAGAAGGGTATATTATTCAATAAATTTAAATAAGTACATCCCCCTAGTGTTGGGATCTTGAATTTTTATTGTCCCATTATAATGGAGGGATCATCTTGGATTACTTTTAGTATGTCCTCATTTACACCAGTAGTCCTAGCCATTTCCTTGACCTATGCATCATATTTTACATTGAAAAACAAAAAGTCATTATCAAAATGCTCATGATTGTGGGGAATACCTAGGTTGTGAATAAGTTTTTTCACTCTCCCATGGGGGTCCAAATCCTTTTGGTGTAGATCATCTAAGGTATAGGACTTCTTAACACTACCAACCTCTTTTAAGTGTCTATGATATGTATAGCACATCCTCCCAATTGTGAAATGGGAGCCATGGAAGGTGTTTTTTTCCTCTTAATTAGGTCCTCATCTATCCCATTCCATATATAATATGCAATCTCCTTCTTATCAACTTTTTCTAAGACATATTTGGGGAGATGAATAAGATCAACCTTGTATCTAATGACCATGATTATAATATAGTTTTGTATAACCAATAATCACCCAAATTCATGAACATGTTCACAATGTTCTTGGATATCCTAGACAATGGTTCACCATGGATTTACATATAGACTTGAGCATATAAATCCTTTTCAATTCTTGATATGTTCCTCACATACACGTAAATATGAATAAAGGAATAGATGTCAAAAATTTTGTTCTTGAAATATTCTAGGTTTGGATCCCACAAATCCCCATTATGTATATATAAACTCCCCATGATTTCATCCAAAATATATGACATCATATAAAATTTTCCACCTTGGGGCCTTCTTTCCTTGTGTAACATCGAATCTTGTAGGAGGGAACTAATAATCTCCCCCAGTGCATAGGTGTACTCTGAGGTGATCAATAGATCAAGTAGTGGTTCCCACTTCAAATGAAGTAAATAGATGCTTAGGTAACCAAAAAAATGGTTTACCAATTCCATACCAAGGTAGATTCCCATCTAGAACTTAGTAATGGGCATAAAGTTCTTGGTGGTTTTTTTAGTATGAAGGTTTCTCCCAGGAGGAACCATTGCTTCAATACTTTTTCTACATTATTGTTCTTTTTCTAACCAACCATACTATGTAAATCAAAGGTAGTTTATAGAATGGGTAAACATAAACACCTCTATAATGCATTGCCTGATATATATGTAACAAGGGTGATGTTATTGGCATAGTGTAGTAAATTAGCATCTATAATCTTCCCTTCAAAGAACAAGTCTCATAATAAGTTAATGCATGGTATGACTTCTAGCTTAGAAGATGCATAATGGAGTGTTTTGTGTTTGAAGAGTAGTATAATAGTTTTAAATTGTCATTCTATGGAGATGTTTTCCTTGAAATTGAATAGGTTGACATAATCTATGACCTCCTAAAGCCAAGTAATTTGTGTAAGGACAATAAAAAACTATTACATCAAAACTTGTATCTAGGTATTCTATTCAATCCTTAATGGAGAATATGGATTGTGATTGGGCTCCTGTATATGCTCTTGATGAATATGGCATCATTGGTTCTCAATGTTGGTAGAATTTGATTTCTTATTGATCATCTCTTCATACTTTGTTATGTAAATTATAGCTTATTTAAATGTAATTAGGGATTATAATTCACATAAGTAAATATAAACTTGATCTCAATGACAATAAATGTATGTGAGTTTAGTTAGTGTCTTGATACTATAGCCTTTTGACATTCATGTTTAGTTCATGTGATATTAATCACCAATGTCTATGAGCTCATCACCTTCATTTAATTCTAGCTTGACCACCTAGGCCTAGTGGGCATGCCACATAATATTCTTACTCATTTAGGGGTGCCATGATGTTACTCCTTTTGAATCTTTTCAATATATGGTCTAGTCAAAAGTCAAAGATTGTATTTAGGCTAAATGATCTTACATGGTGAGCCCAAAGTTTTGAACAAAAATATTTGTTGGAGGAAGCTTCTGAACAAAAAGTTCCCAATCAAAATTTTCCAAATGAAAGCTATCGAAGAGAAAATTCCCAACCAAAATGTTCCCAAAATAAAGCCACCACATAAGAGGTGCGGAACAGAATGATCCAAAGGAAAGTTCACAATCAAAATTTTATGACTAGAATAATGTCTAAATAAAATCTCCCAAATAAAACGTTTTGAATAAAATTTTCCCTATCAAAAGGATCCAAAGAAAAAACTTTCAATAAAAAGTTACTGACTAAAAAGTTCCCAAAGACCAAATTGTCAAAGACTAGAAATGTCCATAATGTTGAATAAGTGAATTTAAATAAGTAAATCCTAATAAATAAATAAAGCTAAATAAATAAATTTGAATAATTTTTATACATATCAAACTTCAAAAATTTCTATTATTAGATTAGTTTCAATAAGTCCTTTGGGTTGCAAAATAAAAATAAGTGCAATAGAATTAGTTTAGTGCTTTAAAGTGAAAATTTTCATAGATAATAAAGCCCCCCAAACACACATGCATATCCCCATGATGAATAAATATTTAAATTTAAAAAAAAAAATGGGTCCCCTCTTATAGAATTGGGGTGTGTTGAATACAACATATTTAAATAAAAATAAATGGAGTATACACTAAGTCTAATATGGACCAACATCAAGAAAATATTAGTTGTTTTAAATAGAAGAATCAATGAAAAGGTATTGAATACCATTAATATCCAACTTCATGTATCATTCTTAGTTTTAATATAGATTCTTCCATAATATAAGTAGTAAATAATGTTGGTACCCCTAACAAAGAACTATCCTAAAATTAGAAAACTATCCAAGACACACTATAGGATGTATGAGATTTTAATGGACTATTTATGTATACTTATAATAAATGAAGTGTCTGATAATTGTATGGACACCATATGTGGAGAAATATTTTTGAGAAATACCTATAAATCCCACTTGATAATTGAATGAGATTTGTAGCTTAAAATATCTTTTAAATAAGAAATTGGCCCATATTAGAATGAAAAATAATTAGCATAGACCTCAAGGAAAGCATATAAAAGGTTAAAATAATAACCAATACATGATAGTTAACATGTTAAACTTTACCAAAATAACTTACAAAAAAGTCATCAATAGAATTCTTTCCATTTAAAATATCCTCAATTGGATAGAACTACAAGCAGACATATTTTTTCAAATACAAATTTAAAATTATATTAGCTATTTTTAGTTCCTATCATAAAAATAAATAATACTAGAACCAATATTATCCTTCAATAAAATATCCTCCCATTTAATTTCCAAACCATCCATTTCCAAATAGATCTCAATATTTTCTCTAATTTCACTCCCATCTTGATAGATTCTCCCATACTCCCCAATTTGATGAAAAATATATATCTTAGTTTGCACATATCTCTAAAAATGAGTTCATAATATTTATTCCTAAAGGGATTATACACTTTATTTTTACATGTTCAACTAAGCATTCATAATTCTCACTAAAATTTTAAATACTAAGTTTTATTATCATATCGCCCTTCATGCACACTTAAAAACTATGTGCTAGAGATAATCATCATCATGCATGGAAATAATAAGAATCCTTTGAGAATTAATATGCCTTATATGGTCTACAAAGGATTTATTCAATTTATGTTAATCACAATTATGATTTTTTGATAGATTTCATTTCATACACTTTTTTGGTTGACTAACTTATTAATTGTTTCATAAAATAAACAAAATTTGGAGGTGCCAATTAGGGCCAAAAAATAACTGGTGCCTTAACCTAAATATTTTTCCTCTCTAATCCTAAAAAAAATAGTGTGATTTACATTTATATATCTCTTAGCAAAAAAATATAATAATTTTTTATTTTTTGAATTAGGATAAAACGTAGGTTTTGAAAGGACCCCAAAACCTAGTAAAAAGAAAAATGATATAAAATTACATTGTAAGTGGAAAAAAATATTAAGAAAAGAACATATGCTAATGAATATAAATATAAAACATCTGTAGACTATAAAAAAATATCAACTTCTGACCAACAACGAGACACATATTTCCACTCCATATAATAGACAAATCCTTTAGGCACTTAGTAGATTCTAATACTTCCTAAAGGACATGAATCTTTATTGATATAAAATCCTCCATAGTGATTGTTGTCACTCAATATTTCACCCTAGAGATTTTTTTCAAGACTTCTATAGATTGAGTGAAACATTGTATTATTTCTAGGCCTTTGGGTTGCTTATAGCAGAGGTAAACCTCCAGGTTTAAGGGCTAGTTTTTTTGGGTGAAAATGGATATAAAGTAACATGAAAATAACCTATTATAACAAGGTGATACACCAAATTTATATCCACTAGACTATCATGACTTGTACTATGAAAGATTATTCACAAGACTAGCTTTAAACTTCTAGGTTACTCTAACATAAGTATTTCAAACCTGAAGGTGATATGTATTGCACTTCTTAAGGTAAAAGGACTAATCATAAACACTAATGTCACTCTTTAAAATTAGAGATATATAATGACATTGAATACACTCCATGTGACCTATTACAGAGTGAATTACTTACCCACAATATGAGAGAGTAAGATGAATGCAAGGATAGGTGATTACCACTTATCATTCAAATTTTTCACTACTCCATACACTTATACAAGGAATTATAGAATAAAAACTAGTTTCAAATATTTATTCAATTAAAAAAATTAGTATTCATACCAGTAGGGATTTTCCATAAAAGACATGGATTAAATACAAATGCAAAAAAGGCTTGCATATATAGAGTATAGGAGAGTAGAGAGAAGAAGAGAAGATCAAAAGTCACAAGGAAAAGTGTCAAGACTTGGAAACTAGTTAAAAATAAAAATAATTAACTATAAAATAGGTCAAGAAGGTATCATGAACAAGTGTTCATTAGAGATTCATCATTTTCCATCAAATTGGAATAGAGACCTTCATATTCTTCTTTGAAATTGCCCTTTAGTGATGAGTTCACTTAAATATTATAAACCACCTTAGGAATCCTTAACACATATGCACTATCTTAGGAATGTGGAACCCTAATTTTCATAGTCATCAGATACCCTTTGATTTATTAAATCCTCGTGGACATTTTTTATTCACTCTCTAATAGCCATTCACTATCCTTTCTAGGCTTGTCTTCACATTTATCATTCAATTGACTTGTATTTTATAAAATAAAGTTAGTTTAAAAGGTTTTAGGTAGATAATCATACCTTATTTACCTTATATTCTATCATATGTAATTCCATGAATATAAATACAACACTTATCATATTTCTCATGTGCAATCACTATGTCCTGTCACTCTACTAACTCATACTATTTGTAATGAATGGTCAAATAAAAGTGTTTTAAATAAAAACCATGGTTATATTTGAGTTTTATAGGTTATATTATGTCTCTACACATCTTACATAATTAATTTCATCTACCCATTCCTTTTTTTATTTGTGAAACACATCAAATCTTATAAAATAGATTGAATTGGGCCTATCTGTATGTAGAGTAAAAATTTACACTACATTTCATTCTTTTTTCAGTCATGCACCACAAAATTTTGTCTTCGCATACTTTGGTTTGAGATGGTGGAGTTTTAAAATAGATCATGGGCTCTATTTTCCTTTTGATTCATTTTTGTCTAAGTGTCGGGGTAAAGCGAAAGCTGACAAGTGTCGTCCTCCAAGGCATCCTTCTCAATGGAAACTGCCAAGTGTCATCATCTGAGGCACCTTTTATGTTTTCTATGAGTTGGGTGGAATGTACCATGTGTCCCATAAAAAATTAGTAGAATGAAACAAGTGTCATCATCTACGGTTTCATATCAACACCCACGTTTCATCTCTTTTTAGCAAAAGATTTTAACAAGCTAAGTATCAGGATAAAGCAAAAGTGCCAAGTGGCAATCACAAAAGGTCTCAGTTTTGCTTTTATAAAAGCAACAAAAGATGCTAGGTATCCCAAAAAAAGAGAGTGGAAGCCACCACATGTCGCGATCTGAATTATCTTCATTTTGCCTCATTGATATAACAAAGCCTGTGGTGGGTCCAAAGTTTTGTTTCTTAAGAAAGCGGAAGCCACCAGGTGTCACTGTTCATGAAAATGTGAAATGAAACCCATTTGTTTCTATGGTATAAATAGAGTAAACCAGAGATCACCAAGTGTCATCTTCTGTAGGTTTCTAAAAAGGTAGCTAAAAGAAGTGGAGACCACCATGTAACCCTAGATAAGTAAAGCGGAGATTGCCACGTATCTTTTGATGAAGCAGCAGAGTTTGCCACCTGTCCCTATGCTCCTTTTAAAAGTTTCAAAAGTAGTCTATGTTGAGATTCTTATTTCCTTTTAATTTGTTGAAGTTTTGAGGAAGGAGATTGTGACAAGTGTCAAAGGCAGAATGATTCTGAGTAAAGACACAAAAGAATATAAGTTACGTAGAAAGTGTCGTGTGTCTTTAATAGGTGCTTCGAAACATGCCAAGTGTCATTTTTCAGTGTCTCCTAAGTAATAGAAATATTTTCAAAGAATTGGCTAAGTATTATCTAGCATTTAAGAGAAGGAAGCGTCCTGTAATCTGTTTCAGCCAATAAACTGCTAGAAGACAAAGCATTTTAGAATCTATAAAATATCTTCTGTTAGACACTTCCAGGGGGGTTAGGTTTTAGTTGAGTCATTAGATTGGGAACAAGCAGACAATTTGGAGTAAATCCAAGGCTATAAATAAGGGTGTAGAGATCACCAGAAAGGGAGAGAAGGATTAGAGATAATTTTGAGAGTGATTTATTATAAAGAGTTTAGACTTTCTAGAGCTGTGACTAGTAATATCATTTGCTTTTGTTCTATCTTCTCAAGTTGGAAGGTTTATGTAACTGTACATGTTTTTGTGCCTCTTATGTGACTAGAGAATTAATGAGAATATTGAATCCTATGCCTTTGTTTATATTTTCTATATCATTTGCAAAAGTAGTCTAGGTTGTAGACTTTCTAGAGTTGTGATTAGGAATGTCATTTGCTTTTGTCTCATTTTCTTGAGTTGAAAAGTTTATATAACTGTACATGTTTCTATGCCTCTTATATGACTATAAAATTCAAATAATAAGATTGAACCCTATGCCTTTGTTGACATTTTCTGTATCACAACAAAACTGGTCTATGTTGTGAGCCTCTATTTCTATTGTTTCCATCTTTTACATTGATCATGCACTTGTTTGCTCTTAAATGTAAATGAATACTACATATAGTCTCATTGTGCTCAAGATTAAGGTTAGATTAGATTTAGGTGCATCGCCATAGATTAGATTTCCTTTCTTGCATTTATGTTTTTGATTTAAATTCCTATCCCTTTTCCCAGTATCTACTTATTTTAAAGAAGAACCAGCTTCTCTAAAATCTGGAGGTTGTTTCAAGTCACAAGTCACACATCTTGAAACTTCCCATTGTTGGTGTTTATTACAAAGTGCAATTTTAAATCATCAATAGTTTTTGGCATGCCTAGTGGGACCAATCATGAAGTTTCTTTCAAGATCATATGAACCAAAGAGCTACAAGGAGTCATAGCTACGGACTAGTAACCATATCACAATATACTACAAATCCAGGTATTCTTTTGCCACCTTTGGTAACAAGTCCAAGAAGAAGAGCCAACCAGTTTGTACTAATACCCAAAGCAAATATGGGAGCCATATACCCCTAAGAAATTATGCAAGCTGGAACACTGGTAGTCCCTTGATTCTTCCAATACCCCCATCAACTTAGGACCCTATCCCAGTGAATGCCCTAAAAGCTCTACATAAATTTAGTGGGCAAGACTTTAAAACCCCTGAGGAACATCTTTAGGATGTATCAGATGTATGTGTTATACATGTTGTCACACAGTAAAATGTGGCCATAAGATTATTAGCAACTTCGTTTAAAGGGAAAGATTTATAATGGTACCGGTCCTTGACCCCAAATACCATTTCTACATGGGATCAGCTCGGAGATCTTTTATTTGAAAGATTCGAAGAGAAGGGTGATAAGTCTTCTTTGTTATAGCAATTAATTACCATTCAAAGGGCACCATAAGAAGCCATGATAGACTTCAATTCTAGATTTCAAAAGACTTGGGAAAGAATCCCTGCTAAAGCTAGACCATTACCAGGTATGGCTATAGTATTTTATCTTAAGGATTTGAATTTAGATATATCTATTATGATTCAGTCACTTGGAGGACACACTTTGCCAGAGGCTTATGAATATGCAGTCAAAGCTAAGAACAATTTAATAGATGCTAGAAAGTTACCTCCAAAGCCTCCCATGGCCATGTTCCCAAAAATTTCCTTGCCATTACCTCAAGAAGCCTCTAAATATATAGCCCCACCTGTGTCTATGTACACCTATCATCAACCATCTACTAAAAAAATTGTCCCCACTTAGTCATCTGAGCTGGATGATATTAATAATATCCTAAGGACATTTTCTATGAGTTAATCAATATAAAAAGATAGAAAAATACTTTCCCTAAGCCTCCATATCAAGGTTATCAAGGAAATATATTTTCATCTCATGCAAACCAATATCAGGGTCGTCCAAGACAAACTAACCATCAGCCAACAAACCAATTGGTTGTAGTCCCCACACCCTCACAGACTATTCCTCCCAATTCAAATAGGGAGATTGTTCCAGGCCAAAATAATTGTGTGGATAACACTAATGCCTAGTGTTTCCCTTGAAATAATTCTCATACACCTAGAGATTGTCCAATCGGTAATCTACAACAAAAGGTGGTAGAGCAGAATGGATGGTCAGTTTACAAGTTCTAATGACAATCAAGCCTATCAGTCTTTTGGTATGTAGAATTTAGTCCTAATGGCTTAGATGCAAGGGATGTCCTTGCAACAAGAGGAAGAAATAGCCCCAGAACATGCTTTGTTCTCATGGGTTGAAGATGAAGAATCATTTTTCTTGAATGAAGTATCTACCTCCAAAAAACTAGTGGTGCAATCTGATTATTACACCAGATCAAAGAGAAGGATGGTGGAACAGCTTGAGATTGTAAATAGTCAAGTCATGGAGAATCCTCCATTTTAAGGACAAAGAAACATAGCTTTTAGACAAGAAGTGCCTCAGTTGATGTAGAATCAAGGGATTCCTGCACAAATTCAAGAAAAAACAAGATATCCTTATTCTCAAAGAACTCAGACTTTGGGACCTATAAATGTGGTGGATCAATTGAAGAAGACTCTAGCACAAGTATCAATATGGGATATATTGGTTATTCTTGAACAGAAGACACACTACAAGAAGCTTTACAAGGCCAAGCAGTGCCCAAAGGTACTATTACCAAAGGACCTGATGAAAAAGAAAAGCTCAAAGATACAGTTCATCTACAGACAATAATCATAGTGAATAATACAGTAGAGGTAAGCAAACCCAAACTATATCCCTTCTATTTAACTTTGATAGTGGGTAAGAAATTGCTGCATAATGCAATGATTGATTCAGGGGCTAGTACTATAGTAATGCCCAAGCAGATAGCTAATGCTTTAGAGATTAAGTATGAACCACTCATTAAAGGAGTCATACAACTAGATGGAAAAGCAATACAAACAATAGGGAGAATTAAACAAATCCAATTACAATTATATGCTTGTCCTAATATAATTGTAAATCAAGATGTAGTAGTGATAGATATACCTCCTATTTTTGACTTATGTTTATCAAGAGACTTTACAGCCAAGATAGGGGGATATATGTCCCTTGATTGGTCTCATCTCATCTTAAGAACCAAATATGGTTCAAAGATGAAGATATTGTTTGAACCATTATATAAAGATCACATCACTAATGAGCCCACTACAAAGTTAGAGGCAGCCCATGCTATGATGAATAAAGAAGAAATGGTTTTTGTTGAAGAGCTAGGTGAATGGACTGGATATAATCATGAAGAAGAAAATGATCATTTATTAGCTATGATGCAAGGTGACCCATATGGAAATTATGACTCTATTGGTTTGGACACTTACGTTATACTTGATGAAGATCATAGAATTCCAAATGTTCTAAATGAAGAAAATTCAAAAGATTCCTCTTTTATACATCCTCGAGCCTCTTATGAATTCTAGATTTCTAGTGAGAAATCACAAGTGCATACCTTAACCTCTGATGAAGAAGAAATAATTTCTGATTTTCTTCTTACTTTGTAAGATGATGTAGAGGAACATGGACATTTCTTGGATCATGATTTGAATGATTTGTTTGAAATCATTGGGTCAGGTTATACTATTTTTCAAGGAAGCTGTGAGCTTATTGTAGATGAACAAAATAACATTAAGCCTCAATTACATATGCAAAATTATTGCAAACTTTTAGAATTATCCTTTCAAGATATTGGTAATTGTGAAGTTATTAAAGAGGATGATCATGCAGTAGAACCTGAGTTTGAGGAAAAAGGAGTTAAGTCAATAAATGATATATGTCAAAAGGCTTTTGTTGATGAGCATATGGTCATTAACTTCTTGGTAAGACATCCCAATATCAAGAGCCAATATTTGACGAGCTTCCAATAATAAGAAGAGATTATGTATGATGGAAGCATGTTTGATTCAGACTCATTCGAATGTAGGCAAATCAATGTGGTATGCACAGAGGGCAATTCACCAAAGCTATATCCAATTCAACCACTTGTATGGCAATATAAGCTAGCTTATCTTGAAAGAGACATTAGGAATTCTTCTTTTGATCCAGGAGGGAGATAAAGATGCTTCATTAAGGTAGTTAAGTAGTTTCCCCTTTCTGTATTGCTTTGTTTTCCTGCTTTGTTTTCCCATTTTTTGTTTTCTCATTTTTCTTTTAAATAAGTGTTCTTTGAGCACGTAGTCGGTAGCTCA
This sequence comes from Torreya grandis, assembly GCA_037957365.1. NCBI lineage: Eukaryota > Viridiplantae > Streptophyta > Pinopsida > Cupressales > Taxaceae > Torreya > Torreya grandis. The sequence continues at coordinate 65,787 of JARHVA010003801.1, read as the reverse complement.
GAATTTTCAAATTTTTCAAAAATATCCAATACATTGAATGTCTCCCAAATCTTTAGAAATCCCCAAGGTACCTTGTGTTGCCACTTGCATAACGTGTATATCTCTCTATTCCATAAAGATTGAGTAGGATCTGTTAACGGTTATCCAAGTTTAATGCCATTTTGAGACTTGATAGGTCAATAAATACCTCTTAGCAAGAGTTAAAGTTTAAAAATTCTCAAACATTATTGCATCTACGTGAAAATATCCTGCTACTTGCATTTTTTTGTGCATATTAAACTTGCTTCACTGAAAGTATTTCCATTTTGCAAAAGTTCATACAAGCTATCACAGAGAAGATATAGAGATGGCGGGGGCACAATCTTCACAACAAGTAGCTGGGATGTATGAATCCCTTAATAAGTTTCTTACAAGTAAATCATATGCTTTAGCTCCCACGTAGCCATTGAAGACCTATCCATGGACCAAGTTTCCTGAAGCTTGTCAAGCAAGTGACCTAGCGAAAATAAAAGATTATGTGGATGGCATCATGGACCCAATTTTGTAGAGAGCTAGTAGCAAAACTATTAGAGAAGGGGCACATTAAAGGTGTCTATAGAGGGCTAGAGTAGGGAAATATGAAACATTCACCATGAGGATATGGACCTCACAACTGGCTCAATTCATCATCCCAGCTGTGCATCCATGCCCTGACCTGTCAAATTATGTGTAGACTTATTCCATGCACCTTCATGCACCATTCAATGAGGTCCATTCACGGTGCAAATCACACCACAAGCTATTATGGATATGTTAGCCCTGCATCATGATAGTATAGCAATGTTTCCCACTATTTCTAAAATTCAAAGAATGTGGGCAAACATCAACACTCAGTTAATGTTCCTGAGATCTGAATTACAAATGGATGATGATGACACTATGGTACCCACACTCCCTGCACCAAGAGCTCAATTTGCCCAAGCTAGCCAAGATGCATTGTTAATAATAGCTTTCATCTTTGGCATGAAAGATGATATGGTAGTTTATGTAGAACAAATGGCTATTCTCTTCAGGCTAAAGACCATTGATAAAACCTAGGAGTATCGACTCGACTTTTTTGAACAAATTGCTTTCTCAATGGTAGAATAACTGGCCCATTTTAGATCAAAAGAAGTGTTTAGGTATTCTTCCTATTTATTCCACCTCATTATTTTTTAGAACTCTGACCTCTTTGCCCAACATATGTATCTTAATATGTATGACCCAGATTTTGATCTCCAAAGGACCATCCCTGTGTCTACATGGACACACATTTTGTCAAAGACTAGTGCCCTGTATGAATTTTGGGAATTATTTGTTACCCCTATTTTTTGCCACCTCAGCCCCAAACCAGTTATGAATAGATTATTCCCAATTATTTCAAATATTTTGGCCAGTTCCCCCATTCCTTGTGATTTCTATTTTGGATCCCACCATACCATTATAAGAGTCCATGGTTTTTGTGGGGAACCAATACTGCTACCTAAGATTTTGACTCTTAGGTTAGCATTCCTAAAGGTCACCAGGTAGGTATCCATAGTTGACAATGAATTTGGTTCTGGGAAGAGAAAAAGAAAAATGTATGATCTTCCATGGATGACAACAAGCATGGTTTTAGAAACCAAGGACATAGAAGTTATGTTGCTTAGAAAGATATACTTTCTGGGTTTCCTTCTAGTAGAAGACAAATGGGTTTATGACCCAAATGGTTTCATAGCCTCATGGGTAAGGACTCATAGGGTGACAACCAAAATTACACATGAAGGCCGCCCCTTTTGGGAGAACAGAAGAAATCCTAGGGAAGACACTCTTGGTTTTTATGTTGAGTTAACAAACTTGCCCCTTCCACAAAATAGGCCATGGGAAACATTTTATGTCAAATAAAGGGATTATGATCCTAAAGTCAGAATGACATCTATCTTAAGAAGAACATTAAAGAATAAAGATTGGGATGTTGAAAAAATAGAGGCCTATTGGAAATATAGGTAGGAAATTTGTCAAACAACCCATTCTTTCAGAAATGTAGACACAGATGAAAGATGGGAAGAACTGTGGGATGAGTGTCATCTCTCCCCTGTATCTAGCCCAGAGACAAGTAATTTGCTAACACTAGGTGAAGAGTAGGAAGCTAGGGCTAGGTCAAGCCAAGAGTCATAAGCCTCAGAGCAAACTATAGCTATAACAACTATATCAATTTGGCCCCAATATCTCAGCACCATAAAAATGCAAAAAAAGTGTGGTGCCTTCACCATCACAAGCTTCCCCATCGGTTGCAATTATAGATATTCCTAGTTCCCCACAAGCATCATTGAAAGGAGCAAAAATGTAGCCAGAAGAAGAGACACCTAAGAAATGAAATAGGGTGTAATTTCAATTTGGTTCAAAAGAGGAGACAAACACCACATAGTGCCAATTACATGGTACTGTAATCGCTCCTCAGGTAAGTATTATTCCTCCCTCTCCTTCTCAAACTATTTCTTCTCCTATTGGCATGATGATTTCATCTAGCCAAATGACATCTACTGCCACTTCTACCTTCCCATTTCTCACTTATCCCCATCTGCACCACTTTAGGATTTAACATTACCTCATTTCTCCCCCTCTGTTCCCAAGAAACTTTCCCCTCAGATTGCTCCTAGCTAGCAATTGGCTATTTAGTATGGTTTACCACAAGGACATCCCTTTGTGGGTGGGCACATTGCCTCTCCTTCTACCTTCTAGACCCAAGCAGATGCTGCTAGAAAGGCAAGGGAAGCCCAAAGAGAGAAAAAGAAGATCAAGGAAAATAAATATTTGGCTACACCCCATCTATGGTCACAATTTGATCCCATCTAGTAGAAATTGATGGTGACTCATTTGTCACCAAATGTAGTAAAGCTTATGGAGCAGATGTAGCCAAAATATTACATGATGAATGTGGTGGCCATCGACATGTCCCTCTTTAGGTCACAGGACAAAATTGAGCTACTAACAAAATCCACTTCTGTGGTTATTAAAGACTACTTGAAGGTATCAAGGAGGCTACAGAAGATGGAAGCTGAGCTAGACAAGGAAAAGGCAAACTATAATAGTACCTTAGAGATCAATAGGGAGGACAATGAAATAGAGAATCTGAATTAATAGTTGTAAAATACTATTTCTCTTCAGTCTCATTGAGCAGTTCAGGCCCAAAATGATTCTTTAAAAGTAGGGCTCACACAGGTAAAGGATGTGGTGACGACCCTTAGGCATGAAAAGGCAGTGTTATAAGGAAAATGCAAGGAACACCTATTGCAAGTTACCTAATTACAACAAAAGTTTTTTGCTGAATAGAATAATACTATGGCCATCCAAGCCAAATTTCACTCAAAGCAACAAAGAGTAGCATAATTGACACTAGATCTAGCCAATAAGACAAGGAATGTTAGAGTATTAAGTCTGGTAAAGGAGCTATATGAATCCATGTGGAAGAGAATGTATTTGGAGATTATTCAACTCAGGCCATCTCTCACCTTCTTACTAAATACATAGAAATTGTGCAAAAAGGTGGAGAGTTCAATTGTAAATACTCTGGCTACAGTCTCTAAGAGAGTAATGGATTCACAAACGTTGTTGCAAAAGCTCTATGATGCAATGGATGCAACATTGTCAACAACAGGAATTAATGAAAAAATGGTCACTACCAAGCGAGTAAATGAGGTTTTCAGTTGCAATTCCATAGCCACCAATTATAGAGAGCTTTTAGATGTCATGAAGGAAGGAATCAATGAAATGAAATAGCATGTTGAAGATCTAGTACAATTAAGTTTTCCTTCTCCATTTATTGATGACAACACCATGCTGATGGTAGAAGAAATTGAACCTTTACTGTTGGCCAAATAGAAGGATCAAATAGTTTTCCAAAATATAAGGGATGATTCATCAGTCCCTGAAGTAGAACTTGTCTTGGTTCCTGTTGCCTAGCTTGAATTCAAATTGAAGGCTACAATTCAAATTTTGTAACATTTTTCACATAAGGATATTATTAACCTTGATTTAGCCTTCAATGAATTATAGAGTAAGCAAGGATTATCTGATGATGAGTGGTCTACTTACCAGACAACATTGCTAAAGCTGTGATTTTGAAATTTTGATCTAGCGAGAGTTGTGGTTTCTTTTTTAGTAGGCTTAAAAGTCCTTGGGGTCGCCAATAACTGTAGAGTAAAAATTTACCCTACGTTTCATTCTTTTTTCAGTCACACACTATGAAATTTTGTCTTTGCATACTTTGGTTTGAGATGGCAGAGTTTTGAAATAGAGCATAGGCTCTATTTTCCTTTTGATTCATTTTTGTCTAAGTGTCAGGGTAAAGCAGAAGTTGAAAAGTGTCATCCTCCGAGGCATCCTTCTCAATGGAAACTCCCAAGTGTCATCATCTGAGGCACCTTTTATATTTTCTATGAGTTGGTCAAAACATACCACGTGTCCCATAACAACTCAGTAGAATGCAACAAGTGTCATCATCTGTGGTTTCATATCAACACCCACATTTCATCTCTTTTTAGCAAAAGGTTTTAACAAGCTAAGTATTAGGATAAAGCAGAAAGTGCCAAGTGGTAGTCGTGGAAGGTCTTAGTTTTGATTTTCTAAAAGTAATGAAAGATGTCATGTATCCCTATAGAAGAGAGCAGAAGCCACCACGTGTTGTGATCTGAATTATCTTCATTTTGCCTCATTGATATAACAAAGATTGTGGTGGGTCCCAAGTTTTGTTTCTTAAACAAGTGGAAACTACCAGGTGTCGTTGTCCATAAAAATGTGAAATGAGACCCATTTGTTTCTATGGTATAAATAGAGTAAAGTGGAGACCACCAAGTGTCATCTTCTACAAGTTTCTAAAAAGGTAGTTAAAAGAAGTGGAGACCACCATGTAACCCCAAATAAGTAAAGCGAAGATTGCCACATGTCTTTTGATGAAGCAGTGGAGTTTGCCACCAATCCCTATGCTCCTTTTAAAAGTTGAAAAATTAGTCTATGCTGAGAGTCTTATTTTATTTTAAGCTGTTGAAGTTTTGAGGAAGTGGATTGTGACAAGTGTCAAAGGTGGAATGATCCTGAGCAAAGACACAAAAGAGTATAAGTTACGCAGAAAGTGTCGCGTGTCTTCAATAGGTGTTGTAGAACACACCAAGTGTCATTTTTTAGTGTCTCCTAAGTAATAGAAAGATTTTCAAAGAATTGGCTAAGTGTTATCTAGTGTTTAAGAGAAGGGAGAATCTTTCAATCTATTTTAGCCAATGAACTACCAGAAGATGAAGCGTTTCAAAATCTATAAAATATCTTTAGTTAGACACTTCCAGGGGGGTTAGGTTTCAGTTGAGCCATTAGATTGGGAACAAGCAAACAATCTAGAGTAAATCCAAGGCTATAAATAAGGGTGTAGAGATCACCATAAAGGGAGGGAATGATCAGAGAGAATTTTGAGAGTGATTTATTGTAAAGAGTTTAGACTTTCTAGAGCTGTGACTAGTAATATCATTTGCTTTTATTTTATCTTCTCAATTTGGAAGGTTTATGTAACTGTGAATGTTTATGTTCCTCTTATGTGACTAGAGAATTAATGAGAAGATTGAATCCTATGCCTTTGTTGATATTTTCTATGTCATTTGCAAAATAATTCTAGGCTGTAGACTTTCTAGAGTTGTGATTAGGAGTGTAATTTGCTTTTGTCTCAAATTCTTGAGTTGAAAAGTTTATATAACTGTACATGTTTCTATGCCTCTTATATGACTAGAAAATCCAAATAAGAATATTGAACCCTATGCCTTTATTGACATTTTTTGTATCATATAAAAAGTGGTCTATGTTGTGATCCTTTATTTCTATTGTTTCCATCTTTTACATTGATCATGCACTTGTTTGCTCTTAAATGTAAATGAACCCTACATATAGTCTCATTGTGCTCAGGATTAAGGTCAGATTACATTCAGGTGCATCGCCATAGATTAGATTTCCTTTCTTGCATTTGTGTTTTTGATTTAAATTCCTATCCCTTTTTCCAGTATCTACTTATTTTAAAGAACCAGCTTCTCTAAAATCTGGAGGTTGTTTCAAGTCGCAAGTCCCACATCTTGAAACTTCCCATTGTTGGTGTTTATTACAAAAGGCAATTTTAAATCATCAACACTGTACAAGTGATAGTATAGAAAAAATGGATGGTGAGGAACCTAAGAGAGTCACATAGAGTTGAAAAACATTTTCAAGGGCATTTTAATCCTTACAAATATATATATTTTTATATTTTCTCCATCAATTTTAAGGAAGGTTTTAGGAGGGTTTTATGTCTCTTTGTTTCTTAGAGATGATTCATAAAATTTAGTTGTCCAAACCATAAAATAATTACATAAATATTGATTTCATGACCCTCCTAAAATAACCCTATCTAATTTATGTCTCATGTATCTCATTTGTATAGATATGAGCAAAATAAAATGGCCACTCGGGCTCTTGACTACATTTTGGGTACCCCTAAGAGAGGTTTAGGCCAAATAGTCAATTTGAGATATTTATCTACAAATTTATGGTTATTTTAAACTATATAATCTCCCATAAATGTCATAAAATTTCTTGGAAAGATATCATGATGTTAGGAGTGAAGATAGACACCTTTAGGGTTCACATCTAGTTCTAGGCCTAATCTGCATATCTTATGCATCTGAGCATGTGATCACTTCTAAGTGATCCTAATAGTTATGGGTGATTTTATAATCTTGTTTAAATATAATTAAACTATACACATTACCTTAAATTCATCCAAGTCTCTTTCATTCATCTTTATTTCCATTCACTCATTAGGCCTATAAACTGTATGGTTCTAAGTGTCCTCTATTTGAGATAAAATAGAGGATAATTCCCCTATTGGTGTGGCTCAAATGAGGGCATGATGATATTTTTAAGGTCATTATTAAATTATTTACCAAGTTTTAAATCTTTTTCAGACCTTTATATACTCCAAATGTCTCAAACTCTCAATACTAGTTTCCTAAAATAGTGATTGTGTGAAGGGTTTTTAGGTTGAGTCTAAGAACTGTGAGTTTATGGCTGTCTCTATTCTTCCTTGCCTTTGAGAATCACATGAATAAATTATAAAATCATTATAACAATGGAATATATGTGATTATATCCAACTTATGTCTCAGTCCATCAACCAATCCTACATTTTCCATTATCATGAGATGGGTATGTGTATGGGTTAAATTTTAGCTATCCATAAGGTGCACCAAGGGATGAATGTAGGTATGTATTAGTGTCTAATCATTGTATTTACATGTTTTGGTTCCATATAATATCACTAAGATAATATCATATAAATTTATTTTCATAAAACAAAGTACATCATTTATTGGCTTAGATTAGTCTATGCTCTATGTCTAAATTATAGGTATCCATACTTAGGGAAACCAAATATTTCCCATAGGTGTAGATTCCTACCTTGAGAATTGTGTTTTCATCCCTTTTATTCTTATTGAATCAATAAGATCACCTCAAAAATTGAATGAACTCATTTAGGCCTTAGAATAGTGCATCATTCCTTGTCATCAATACTATAGGTGTTACCTACAAGTTATACATCTATTTGGTTTTAATTTCACTACATTTTACTATATATCTAAAGTGGAAACTTAATTATTTTGAAAGTTCATTTACCATCACTCTCTCTTGACCAGCCACTTTTCCTTTATGTTGAAATGCTACTAATAGGCCTGATAGACAAGACAGAAGACATGAGACCTATCTATACCCCATATATCTTCACCAAAACATAGAAATGTGTTTGAGAAAAGTCTTATTTCAAAGAAGTTAAGGTAACATCCCCACCAAGAAAATTATATAACCCTATAACTCTATGAGTGTCAATGAAGGGTTTGAGTGTGGAGCTGACTATGTTTTAATGTTTATAAAATTTCAAACCAAATTAAAGCATTACAAGTCTCCAACATAAAGTTCACATTTGTTAACAATCACTAATTGAACATTCTCACACACTCCTATAGGTGACTGTTTCAAGACTTCTTGATTGTGCTTATGCCTTAAGCCTAACACTCCACTAATGGCACTCTTGAATACAAACTTACAATAGAAAAACCAATGACTATGCTCTAAAGGTAGAAACATAGGGATATTATCTTGATATTGAAACCACTGATAGAATAATAAAACACTGTAATTGATGCAATAATGTTCTACATACCAATGGTGTTCATTCTTAGCACAAGGAGGATGGTATTACTAATTGTTTTAGTTTCACACATTCCAAACCAATTGAGACCAAAATGAAAAAAAAAAAATTCAACATGTATACACCAACTGGTTCACATAAACCAATGCAAAAGATTAGAAAAATAGAGGTGATGGGGTTATGCAAGAAGTTTGGAGTCATGAACATTCTTAGTGATGGTTCATGAAACATATACCACCACTCATGAAAATATTTCCATGAAATGGAATCTTAAATGGACATATATCACCCACTAATTGTGCTCACTTGAAATCTTCTCTTTTTTATACTGACTAAAAACTGGTTGACCTTATAGACCTGTCTAAGAGAGTGATGAGAGAGAGAATTCTATTTTTGGAAGTTTTGGACATATGGAATATTCTCAAGCCTAAAAATAACACTTGAGGATCTGAAGTTAATCTCCTAAAGTCTTCCCATGTGCCATGTGTGTCAATCAGGTTGTGTAACTACATAAAACTACCTATTTTATAGTGATTTCCTCCTTTCCATGTTGAACCTATCACATTTTTGGTTTTAAATAGTTCCCTAAAATTCTATGATAGTTTTTATGTTATTATACATATTAAAACATTTGCCTTTTGTGAAAAATACATACAAATATATTAAATGACCCAAAAGATGGTATATGATGACATAAGCAAAGGTGAACAAATATGATAAAGACTAAACATATTATATGACCTTATTAAGACCATGGTGCATATTTTCCAACCTAAGAGGCTGTATGAAAGTTTTAAATATATGGGGGGTTGACATAATTTTACTTGGGGTCAAATTACTCAATAGTGACCTTCTCATTTTATTCCTTCATCTTCCTTTGTCCCCTCATATGCCTACTAGGCCATTTGAGGAATGCTTTTCTCTTCTTTTTGTCCACAAAATCCTCAAGGGTGCTCATGAAGATGTTATTTTTTTTCTTATTAGTCTCATGTAGTTTAATCTTTATCATTTTTAATTCACCCCCTAACCTTTTCATATTAACCCCCAATTTATTGATATCATGTTTTAATTCATTGATGTCATGTTCGAGATCCATGAACTCATGATTATCTTATTTATGTTTAATTTTATTTATTTATTTATTTTATAAATAAGTTTGTATTGAGATTAGTATTTTTATTTTATTATTTTATATGTGAGTCTATATCACCTATAATGTTTGTATATTTTATATTCTATGATAGTCTATTTTAATATATTTATTAGTACTTTATAATAGTCTTTTTCTTATGCATAGTCTTTTATGATATTCATTTATATAATATTTTTTTCATTTTCAAAAACATTCATCTTTTTTATAATTATATTATTAAATATTTAATGCTTTTGTAGTCCATATAAATAAACATCTTGTATTTTAGACTAATTATAAAAAATTTAAAACTAAAATTAAGATAATTATTCCAAAATCCAAGAAATTCATTGAATTATTATTTTTTATTGATAGTATTATAGTTTTAGGCAAATGAATTTTGTATTGTATACTTGTAAATATCATGTTTGGACATATATTGACATATCTAGACTTATGCATACATATTTTACCCTTGCACACACTTTCCCCTATTTTTTAACTATTATATTGTCTTATCCAACCCAATTTATCAATATACACATTTAGGATCTACCTCATCTATGAAAAAATGGTCTATAATCCTAGATAGACTATCAACATATTCCATACTACTCAGGTTTCCTTTCTATACGCTACAAGAAATAATCAAATAGTTTTGGTTTATCATAGATGCATGCCTCTTCTAATAGCATCTATGAACCTAAATGCATAGGTTTCTAATTCAAACATATCCTTTGGGTTATATTATATACATTTGACATGTTAGTTATATGGGAAATATCAAAGAGTCATCTATAAATACAAATCAATCCTAAGATCATAGGATATGGGATAGCTTGGTCACTATTTAGATTTCACATTGAAAAATATATTCTCACACCCTTGATAAAGTACTAACAACACATAAACATCCAAAACTCCTAAAATGAGTAGACCTAGAGCCAAGTCTGAATAAAAAAACGAAAGTCAAGATTGCATGTTGTTGAGTGTGAAATATGAAACATTATATTTTATATTAGATAATGATTGAGTAGACAAACACCTATGTGGGAGAACTACATGTGGTTTAGGACATTTTAAAAATATTGGAACATATTCAATGATCATCCACTCATAGGATAGTGATTTATGTTTTCCAACCCATCTTTATAACCCTTTTTTCCGAATTAATCTTGTGTTGAAAGTGAGTTAAGGTTTCAAGAAAAGGAGATGTAAATCAATAATATGCATAGAGGAATAAATAAAAGTATCTACATGTAAGTAATATACAAAGTTAATCCCAAAAATTTGAGGTTGCATAGACTGGAAAAACCAATCTCGAGATTACTATAAAATATAGAGAGTACCTATCACCATAGGGGTCTATACTTCTCTAGTAATGTCCTATTATGTTTTAAGGGTTTATTTATTAATTTGAATATTTATATAAATGATACAAAACATTTTATAGGTCGGTGAAATTGGTAGTGAGAAAAATAAATAATAAAATTAGATATATGTCTCTCTCCCCTCTTTCTATTTTCATTTATAAAAATTATAAGTTCAATATCAATCACTCTTTATAATTTATATTTGTATTGTTAAATCCCTATCTTGTATAATATAAATTTAAATGGTTATATCTTATGTATATTTCACTAATTCTAAAAGAGATAAAAATTATGGTGAACCTGAACTTTATTTTGAGTGTTAAAAACCTTATTCATTTTTTTTAGGGTTTCATTTTTCTTCTTAGAGTTTCAAACATCTCCTACATTGGGGTTTGGATTTTTTATTTGGTTTCTTATTTTATTTATTTTCACAAAATCATAATGGATAATATAATTAATCTGGATGCTCATTAAATAAATGATTACATTGATTTTAATGATTGGTTTGATATATATATATATATATATATATATATATATATATATATATATATATATATAATATGAGAACTTGTTAAATATTTTAAAATTAACCCATAAATGATTGATGCATTATTACATGTAACTAGAGATCAATAGAAAAATATTGTTAAGGATCCTAAATTTGAGGAATGAAATGCTTAAATTTTAAATAATACTAATCAAAATTTTAGAGGATTATATTATATAATAGGTGTTTAGACCATTTATCCTATCATTATTATTCGTACATCTACACATATGGTTACACAAGTGGTGTCCACCCATTATGTGGTGGAAACATAAATTAAACCTAAAAAATATATGTTTATTCATGTGCAACATAATTTTGTGCTTCCTAGGCTTACTACTCATGTGACATCATTTATTACCACATAATAATTTATTTATACTAATAAAGGGATTATAAAAACCATTCTAAATATTCAATCAAATATTTCCCAACTAGAACAAGGTTCTTCTATAATTGGTCAATTGACTAATTTTTTAGCATTATTACACAACCCTTTGTCCATAGAGATTATTTTTTATCCTTTGAATATATGATTTTTGGTATATGATTTTTTTCACCCAAGCTTACACTTTATGATGGAAAATTTGATCCTGAACATCTTAGAGATTTCCATACATCATGTTTCGATTATTAATCTAATGATAAATTATTGAACATGAATTTTCCTTGGAGCATCAAGGACTAGGATTTGTAATGGTTCTATAATATTCCTTTCCAAATTTTGTATGATATTAATTCTTTGGCAAATCAATCATTATCTTAATTTTTAATGAATATTAGTGAGAAGGTTTCCTATGCTAAAGTTTCAAAATTCATGTAAGAACCTATTGATCTCATTAGTGACTATGTTCTTAATTATAATACTATTCTCTCTAAGATAGAAAAATCCTATGGTTGATAATGAATTGAAAGAAATATTTAAGAAAATATTACTTACTCTTATACATGAGTCTACTATTTTAAAACAATTATAATCATTTGATGACATGTGTGATATAATTAAATAAATTTAAGTTAAGATTCTTCTTATGAATAGTATAAAATATGGGACATATATGTCAACATCTTCTAATACCATTTTTTTTTAAATATTTAAAATATAAGGTAAATGATACTAATAGTGAGGCTAAAATAACAGTTAATGTAGTTCCACAATCTACTAATTGGCTTGTTTTATCGTATCTCCTTAAAAAACATTCTTTTATGATTATTAAAACCCACTTACAGGTTCTTATATAAGCTACTTAATTAAAGTATCATGTTTATGCCTGTACCAATGGAGGTTGATATGATAGTGACACAACCTAAGGAGTTTAATATCAGTGACTATTATGATTGGTAAGATGCATGAGACACTTTTCTTGTAAATGTCTACGTTTGAGACACAAGATAATATATCTAACTGAGTAAAATGTTATTAAGGTTAATGACATTAATACACAAATTATCTAGTTTCACAACCTAACACAAAGCTCAATATTTTCTCTAATCCCTTTCCAAAACATACAACATAAGAAATAAAGGTTAACACCAAAGTGAATATGAATCACTTTTTTCATCCTCATACAAATTCTTATACTTATACAACTAAGGGGGATCATAATTTATATGGTATTATTACTACATATGAAATCACATATATAAAATCATATTCAATAAATTTTATGTTCATGAGTTTTTTATGATTAGTTTATTAATGTGCCTTTGTGGTATGTGTTTTCCTTGACTCACATATTATACAAAGTGTTATGGTGGATAATGGATCAAGTTAAAACATATGAATTATGAATAATTTGATTAATATTAATGGATATAAACATATGTTTTTGATTGGTACAACTATTATGGTCGAAGGATTTGATGGAAAGAGACAAAACCCTCTTGATACATTGTGTTATTGCTCATGGTAGGGCCTACAATTATTAAATTTAGATCTTAGATTTTTTAATGATATTGGGACATTTTACATGTTATTACAACACACATGGATTCATAATATAGGTAAATACCATATTTGATAAATATTTTAAGTATACCTATAGAAACTAATTGATTACAATTCTACATATTCCATATGTGTATTCTATCAATCAGATATAGTTACTATAAAACCTCAACTATAACCTATTTTAAAAACTATACAAGTTCATCATAATAAGGAAAATTAGATTATTTAATAATGATATTCCTTGAAGACTAGTTATCTAACATCCATTGCATCAATTGTTTATTCAATTTACATAGACATTACCTAGTTTGTTACATCCTAAGGTAGTTATACAAACTTATTCATAAGTTATAAAATGAAAACCAAATTATTTTATGGTTATAAATTAAATTATAAAATTTATTATTGCTATTGCATCTACATTCCATTCACATTATCATATTTAATATGATAATGATGATAGATATGTTAAAACACATTATGACTTATCTTATTCATATACTAAAATTGATGTTACTCCTCACCCGTGATGTGTGATGTAGACACCTAAAATTGGCCACAATTGGATTTCAACTGAACTTCAGATTGATTCCTACCAACCATTACAAATTAATCCTATGACTCATTGAATGTCCCAAATTTACTTGTGCATCATTCATCAAAGATCAAAATCATAATGATACATCCCTAATCAGGGTAACCCATCGTATGCAATAATAATATCTCAAGGATTTATCCCTAATTATCCTAAGACATCAAAATAGTCAATTTGGCCTATGGACCTATTAAATAGGGCACATGAACAAATATCAAATCTTGAAAGAGCTAAATGGCTAATCAGAATTAATTAACAAGATAAATCAAATTAAATTCCTAGTTGAACTATCTATGTGAAATTAATGAATAAATAAAAAATTAAATTCAAAAATTCAAATATCTTAGCCTTTATGACCTTTTATGACTTGTCAATCTATTTGGAAATATACTAAAATATCTATTTCAGAGACCCATGCCTATTCATTGAAAATCATTATTACCTGGCAACTATTAACACTATAGGGGTTATATTTAACTCACCTAGGTTATGTTTGAACCCATTCCATGTTTAAAACCCACCTTGACTCACTTTGGGTTAGGGTTAGTTCCTAAACCTATAAATATAATGCTTTTCTTATTGAATTTTAAGCTATTTTGGTGAAAATTTATCATGAACAAATGACTTCAAGGCATTGATAAGAGTAGTTTTATAATTCAAAAAATGCTTAAAAAGTAATTTTATAATTCCAAAATTTTGAGCCAACCAAGCCAAAGAAACATCAAGTGACATGGTGCCAAGGAGAGAAGGAGACAACAAGCTTCATTTAACAAAGAATCTTTAAAGCACAAGCTGAGAAAACCACTCAATGAATTTGGAGCTCCCAAGGAAGGTAAAGGATTTTTTATCTTTTGAATTTTACTTGTGGTTTCATTTGTCTTTTGTTATTAATCTCACACCGAAGATCTAGGATTAGAGTGTAAGTGTTAGTGTGTTTATTAAAGTTTTTATTGATTAAACCAACATGTTATTAACCTCCCTTATTAGATTCTTATGATCATAAATTTAATGTTCGGTTGGACCCATAATCATCCCATATATCAAGGAGATGAAAATTATGCTCCTAATTTTTCTATTGAATGCTTGACAATCTTAAAAAGTTGATTTTTTGCTTTATTTTTATGTATTCTATTTTTTGGTCATATATAGTTTACATAGAGATTGATGTTGATTCTAATAATTTTAGCATCGATTCTAACATAATAAATTCCAATCCACCCAAGATTAACATCAACTCATGTGTTTAGAATGGGGCACGGTAGAAATGTGTTTGATAAGTTGTTCTTGATCTTTCTAGTTTTCATTTTATTCTTGACTATTTGAATATCATGTTCATTGACTATTTACCTATAGGACTTAGTCATATTTTTTGGTTTTATGATCATATTTCTAACCATATTTATATGATAAAATGTATTATGTTTCCTTTTATTTATTTTTTGAGGAAGGAATTGATGTTGATCCCTATCGACTGATGCTTATTGATATAAAGCGACATCGATACCTACGTGGATCAATGTTGATCTCTATAACACAAAAATAGATAAAAACTAAGAGAAAAATTTTAAAATAAATTTGTTAATTCACAAAATTGATTCAAATTAGGTAAAAAACCTCCAAAAATTGTAGGACCTATGTGGGAAAGAGGCCAAAATGTGAAAGTGCTTAAGTCTTGAAACATTTTGTTTGGTGCTTAAGTTATTTTTATGCTTACATGTTTGTGAAAGTTTTTAAAAGTTTTCAACTAAGTACAAGGAGAAAATTTTCATAAACATTTCACTTTGGTGAAATAAAATAAATTATCACACTTAAATTACATACTCTTAAGCGTGTTTTATTTTATGAGTGATCTTTCAAAGTTGTTTGTTTTTAGAAAATGATTGATGTGTGTATGCTCTCCCTCCATCCCCTTTATAACACTTAGGTGACCAAAAGTGTTATTTATTTGAATTTTTTCCTTTTAAAAATGCATTAAAATAATGTCATTAAGTCTCTCCTCAAATACATATGTTTTGAGTGATTTAAACATGACCTTAAAGTCTTTTCACTAATTATTCATTTTTATGTAATTTGGCTTGTGAGCAAGAGTTCATAACCTTTTCATCGGTTCTCTATGGAAGCGTTGACCCAAGAATTCATCTCTAAAAATCATTTCAACCCTAATACATGGTTGGTTATACAAATTGAGGTTGAATTACTAAGATGTTTGATTGAGTGGTTAAGCAAACTCCGTTAGTAAGATATTCCCTCAGATTCATAAGGGAAACTCAGACATCACACTACATTGAGAAAGTGATGGATGTAGTGGTTATGAAAAGGACAAGACCTTTTCATAAAAATCTAGTTGAAATGGATCCAAATTACATGATCATCCCTTTTTTTAGCCACACTTGGGACCATCTATAAATGTATGAAAATTTAGTTTTAGAACAAACCCACTTGTCGTGGGCATATTGTTGATGTAAGTCAAGTAGCCTAAAGTTTCATGTCACCATACAATCTCTTGAGATAAGGGGGGGGGGGGGGGGGGGAGGGGGTATAAAAACACTACTTATTCATGCACTTTTATTTTTGGATTAACACTTAAAATCCTCTCAAGAGCATGTATATAGAAATAATTTGATAGTACTATGCAACCTTATCAGTTTTAGGATCTAGGATGTTACACTTATGTGTTTATGTCATTTTCTCCTTTATTGCATGTTTTTTGAGTCTAATCTATCTATTTCATTTGTTTTTCCATGTTAAATTTAGTCTTGTCTTACATATCACTCCATTATTTAAGGAGGTGTTACATTATCCATTTGGCACCATATCGTTGCCTTAATATTTTGATGAATCTTTGTGTGCATGTCATTTGATTAGAAATGGTATCATTATGTTTCCCAATACATTTTTAAGCTTGTGCATTAGAGTCTTGAAAAAAAACCATTGGTTACATCTTTAGAGCACAATAATGTCATTACACTACTTAAATAATTTCATATACTTGTTTTGTCTTGTGTCCAAATTTCAATTTGAAAGCAATCCATGTGTGCCTTTTGTATGTTTGTCTAGTGCCTTTATGCCATTCAACTTTGTATAGCTTGTTGTTTGATAAAATAAGCCTAGTTTAGAAAAGTTGAGTTTTTTATTAACCTTGAAAATTTCAAATCTAAACATTGATTGATTTCTATTTATGTCTTATCTAAATTAGTCCTAAACAATTATCTTTCTCTTTGGGGTTGTGTAACTTAGGTTAATTCTTTACCCAAATTTGAAAACTATTATTTGTGCCTAGGTTTTGGAGAAACATCCTATCTTATTTATGTCTTTTATTTCTTGTCTTATACCAATTAACCAAGTTCATGTCTAAATTCTAATGCCTAGTCTATGACAAAGTTTTTCAAATTTGTTAGATTAAAGCATACCTCTTTTGTTTGAAGTCTAGATTTTGTTCTTGTTTTACCAAAAGTCCTAGCACATGCCTTTTTTGATCCTAGATTTTGATGTCACAGTTGGCCATAAGACCTATAAACTTTATTTTTGTAAATTAGACTTATTTAGATCACTTTGAACTTAGATTTTGTCATTCTAATTTTAGTTACTCCACTTGAAATTTTTGTGTGAGACATTTAAAATTAGGTTCTTTTATACCAAGTTTATCATAGACTTTTTTTTGGAGATACAACTCTATTCTTTGACCAAGTTAGACCAAGTTCAATCCTTTTGTCCTTTTGTCCTTTAGACATTAATTTTTAGAGTTTATATAATTCTAGACCCTTTTTGTGAAACATTCACCATTTATTTGAATATGTCTCACTATAATTGTATTGGATTCATGTAAAATATAGGATATGGTAATGTGACCACACAAGAAGCCTTTATTCAAGACCCCTATGTTGATGATGTGGTTTTTGAGATAGATCTATATCCACCTTACAACACTCAATCAGAGGAATAAATATAAGATCATTTGGCCCACTATTTCATCAACATGCCTCTATACTCAGATTAGGACCAAGAATAAATGGCACAATACCTAGATATCATACCATTGGTTGTAGAACAAGTCCAATAACAACTATACTACATTATGATGCCATAAGCCTGTGAACCTTATTTTTTTTATCATCAATTTTAAATAATCATGAAGTTTTAATTATATCCATAGAGTTAGGGGATAAGTTTCTAATATAATTCCCCCAAGAAAACTTGTCAAGTCTAGTTTGAGTGCTTTACAGTATACCTTACAACCAAACCAATGAATAGGCCTCTTCTAACAACTCTCAATATCTAGTAATGATGTTGTATTATGAACCTAATATGATTATCATAGGAAAATTACTCATGGAGGAACACTTCAAATAGATGTAGATAGCATACCATAGCTATCTAAACTTAGCACACAAATTCAACAACATGACCATGTCAAATGCTCCACTTATTGAGCTAACTTCTTCAACAAGAGTCTTAGTCAAATTAATAGAACAAAAAATTATGGTATATAACCATTCACATAGATAACTTTAGTTTCATACATTTTTAATGATCTATCCATCAAATAAGTGTTTTTTTACTTCTATGCAGAATAACATGCCAAACATAGTGGACAATATGCAAGTGTCATCCAATCCAAACCAAAGTGGTGTAAATTCACAAATGAATAGTACATAACAAAGTGTGCCTTTATTTAACACCATGAGTGGTTCAAAAATGAAAGGGGTAAAAACTTATACCTCCCAACTATAACCAACTACCTTTAATCCTCAATTAGTTGCTTTATCAAGCACACAACCACAAGGATTAAGTAGTCAAATAACAGCTAGTGTCATGCCTCAACAAAATGTGGTGAATGTTACTCCACCATTATAGGTGAAAAATAAAATTCCAAAACCATAGGTACAATCCAACATACCAATGAAGTAGAGGCAAAACATTCTACCACCTCAACAAGGGGAAACCAATGTTCCACCTCACTAGGTAGTGATGAATGTACCTCTTCAGCCATAGACAAATATACCATTACAATCACAAATGATGTATAATAAAAAAACATACATATGTTGGTTAGTGAAAAATACCAAATAATCTACAAACATATAATTCAAAATAAGGGTTCATGCAACTAAGAGGTTTTACCATTCTACAAGTGTCAATCAGGAAATAATTTCATTTTGTTCCAAACATGCCACAAACTCAATGATAGGTCCTTGGTTCACAAGTTACCCTTAATCAATAAGGTTTGAATAGTTTACATATAGTCCTTAATCAACCTTATAAGGTACATTATTTTATCCCCAATCATATCTTTTGATCTAATCCATAATTTCCCCAAAACTAGGCCTATGTATTAAATCTTAACTAGAATATCACATTGTAATGCATGAAAATTCAATAATCACATCCTAACCACATATTCATATTCATATTTAGCTCCATATATAAACCAAAATTTCATATCAAACCATTCCTCCATTATACCTTGGTCAAAGTAAACCACTTTTAACCACCCAGCCTCTATCTCAAGTTGATGTTCCCTCTAGTTTCTTTACACAAGAACTACAACAAATAAAAGATGTAATTACAACCATCCACGCTATAAAATAGACCAAGAAATTTAATTTGGATGATTTTTGTTCCTACCCATTCAACATAGAGTACTTTTAGATACCATTTCCTCCAGGGTATGAACCACTAAAGTTTGACAAGTACAAGGGTAAAGGTGACCCTAAGGCCCATTTAATGGAATTATTTTTTTCTTGTCAACAAATGGACTAAAATTACATTTATATCCTAATTTTTTTTCCTTAGAGTTTAGTAAGACAATCATTGGAGTGGTTTTTGAAATTTCTTAAAAACTTAGTATCTAATTTAAATGATATTTTAAACAATTTTGTGTAACATTTCACCTACAATATAAAACATGAGATTTAATTGGTAGATATGATGTAATCCAAATAAAAGACCAGTGAAATCTTTACAAGCTATATATAGAAATGGAGAGCACTTTCCATCTAATTCACCAATAGCTTACCAAACATGTAATTAACTGTTATGTTTACCAGGAATCTCATAGTGATCTATCTTACCATTTAGAATTGCAATGTGCGTACACTTTCAAGAAATCATCAACAAAGGTTTATTGATTAAAATGACCCTTATTAACAAAGGTATTATCAAGATAACCAAATCAAATTAGAACCATAATCAAAGCCAAAACTATTTCTAAAATTAGAACCAAGTCCAGGTGTAAGCATTGTAACTAGCACAATCTAATAATTATGAAAAGTCCAATCCATTTAATCATAACAATAATTTTATTATAAATGGATTAATTGAGTCACAAGATGTCCAAATGGTGAAAACACCATCTAATCAACCTACACTGCATATGAAAATTACTCCCAACCAATAAGCTCTTCAACAAACACATCATGCATAGTAAGCTAAACTAGTGTAACAAATGCAACAACCTTTGCCTTTTTAAACCCATTATCTAAGGAGAAATATGCCTAATAATTGAGTTTTTAATAGCCTTGGAGAATAAATTGAGGCCATGTTTCACAATCTAGTTCCACTAATCTAATTAGTTAGCCCATTTCAAAGCACTATCTTAAGGGCATTCCTTATCCATATTGGTATAGATAAAATGAATTCTATGAATACCGTCAGGTTAATAGACATAATCTACATCATTATTTGCAAATCAAACCTTTCATTTAGAATATGTTATAAAATGAGGAGATAACATTGCATAATGGAGCTTCTACATCTAATCAGAACCTCAGAATTTATCAAGACCCCTTTCCACAACATAAAAACCAATAATATTAAAAACAAAGGCCATAAGAATAACAATAACAATAGTATCAAAAACTAAGATAACAACAAAAAAATTAGGATCAATAGAACCAACATCAACAAATGGACAAAACCAAGGCTAGAACAATGCTAATAATAACAGATTTATCATGAAGTTACACATGACTACAACATAGTTATAGACCATATTACATGAGGTCACATTTCCATCATCTCTATCAATCCAAGACCAAGTACCAATCAAAAAATACTATTTATAATCAATTATAGCTAACCAACCTATACCAATGATCCTTCATTAACTTGGGACCACATATGGGTATACCAGTAAGTATGGATTACTAATTTTGGACCTTATATCAATAACTCATCATTGACCTATGACCACATAAAATTTCACCAATAATTGAGACTTATCCTATCTTATCCCCCACCACCATCATTTTATAGCAATAATGGTCTTGTATCTAATCCCAATTATGAAATCATAACTCAACGTTTGAATATTACCATACCAAACCCACAACCATTTGCCACTTCACCTATCCAACCCATCATTATATCTAAGAACAAGCCATATACCACTATATAAGATAAGACATTTGATATTATGGAACAAATATAGAAAATGACCACACAAATCTCCATTTTGGATTTGTTACATACATCTACTATCCATAATAACATCTTGATAGAGTTCTTTGGCAAATCCTAAGTTCTAAATGACATATCCCTAGATGAATTTCAAGCTTTGGTTGGACATGTAGCCCTTGGACAATAATTAACCCTTGATCAAAGTCACATGTCATCTCTTGGCCCTTTCCATAATAATCATTTATATATTGAAGTTGTCAAAATATGGCACAAAGTGAACCATGTCCTCATAGATAACGGATCAGGTCTAAATATTGTATCTCTAAAGCTCATCAAGATTATTGAATACATAATACTTGATCTTCATCTATAAATGATCACAATTAAGGCCTATGACAATGAAGATTGGGAATAATAGGGTACCATTAACTTGCCATTTATCATTAGGCCTTTGACCCATGATACATTATGCCATGTGCTAGACCTTGATTTGTCATACAATTTACTATTGGGTAGACCTTAAATATATGTGATTCATGCCATCGCTTCAATATTGCACTAGTATATCAAGTTCTCCCATTCAGGTATGGAGCTCACCATCTATGGATATTTATAACCCTATGAGCATTGTAAACATTTGGAAGCTGAGTACAAAAGCTATAACTACCATTTTGGCCTAAATCTAATTACCAAGAAGGATAAATGGAAATAAATACTTGTTCATTTGTTAGAGGCCAATTGCATTGACCCAAATACCCTTGATTCACTTCCCATATGCCACCTCCTAAAATTTCTAATCATTATACCATCTCAACAAATGTACCATCTCAACAAATGGTCCAATATAATATTTGACCCATGACACATTCCACATTACCAAGCTTCCATAGAACCCCAAGTCCTATGGAAGGCCTAAATCCAAACCACCTTGTAGGGAATAGAAATTAAATGGAAAAGGAAAATTTCATAGTCTAGTACCTATGATTTTCACACTAGCCACTAGCCAAGAGTAGGATGCTCTTACAGATGAATAATCCTAGTTATACAATGATAAACTAGCTTATTATTACCAAAATACCAAGTATCCTATTCATAATCATATCATGGAAAAACATGCCAATAAATGAAGAGGTCTTAGGCCTAATAAGTGAGGAACACTTGAGCCAATTTATGCCACTTGGTATAAAATAACCTATGGTGTCATATTTAAATTGCTTGAGGGTGACCCCACATATCTTATTCATGTTCCAACACCTATAACTAGTGAAAATGATAATAACAATGAAGTAGAGTCTAATCATATCCCTATGAATACATAAACAATACCAATTTTTTTAATACTCATGCAATTTGTACCCTTATACTAGTCATTCATAATAATCTACTCAATTATATCATCCTCAACTTATAGACTAGGACCAACAAGAATCCATAGTGCCTATATATGAGTTTGAAGATGATGAGTCCTTTTACAATATTCTAAGCCTAAGAGACAATGTTCTATTAGGAGACCATAAATAATGGTTCTCAATCAAGTTGAATCCTATATCCTATTTTGGAGAATGGGTGAACACTCTTAGCCACAAACATTAAATAAATCATTGAGGTCCCAAAGTGAAAACCTCTTTGAGGCAGTTTTGGACTAGGGAAAAAGTAAAGAGAAAGGTTATTCTAGTAGTTAAAACCTATTTTAGTAACCATTAGATGGGGGTGTTCAGCCTTCCTCAAACATAACTCATGAAACCCACCAATGATGAACTTGCTTATGGATCTGATTTTAGTTTTGAAGAACAACAAGATTTAGATCAACTCATACAGGAGTTTTTAAAAATGTTTATTACATGGTCATCCCTACCATTGGGATATTTTGATTCTTTATACCTTAGAGAACTTAAAGAACCATCCAAGCTGAGGACTCTACCCTTGTAGGTCAATTTAAATACTTGCTAACTATTCTAGAATATGATTCGACCCTTCTTGTGGAAGATAATACAAAAGTCAACATCGAAACTCTAGACGACTTGAAATGGATCAAATTAGGTGCATCCCTCACTAAATAAGAACATGACATCTTTACAACCCTTATATAGGAATTTGTCGTTATATTTTCTTGGGCCTATTCTGACATGCCAAGTTTGGACCTTGGCCTTAGTTATACACCATATTATTGTACATCTTAATGATAAACCTATAAAACAAAAATTAAATAAGATGAATCCTCATATTTTTGTATTAGTAAATAAATATTTGGAAAAAACTCTTGAAAGTGAGATACATTTGACAGATTGACTATTTAGAGTGGATCTCAAATGTTGTGCTAGTCAGTAAGAAGCTAAAAGGAATCAAAATTTCCACTAATTTTATGGATATAAACAAGGCATATCTAAAGGATGGCTTTCCTCTACCAAACATTGACATGATTTTTGATTACATAGCTAGGTATGAAATTCTTTCACTGATTGATGGATTCTCAAGATACAACTAGATCTAGATTGTACCAAAAGACCAACATAGAATAGTGTTCACCACTCCATGGGGAATGTTTTATTATTAGGTTATACCATTTGGTCTCAAAAATTCTAGGTCCACATATCAAAGCATCATGGCCATCATATTTCATGAAATGATGTATGACATTGTTGAATTGTTGAAGAATATGTCAATGACATATTAGGAAAATCAAAGACTAGTGGCGATCATCTAACAACACTACAAAGAATATTTGAGAGACTGCATGAATACAAGGTTAGGACCATTCCTAAGAAATGTGTTTTTGGATTTACTTCAAGTAAATTTATAATATTCATTGTATCTTATAGAGTTATTGAAGTCAATCTAGCCAAAGTATAGGCCATTACAAAGATGCCACCACTAACCAATTTGAAGTAGCTCCATAGCTTGTAAGGCAAGATTTAGTCTATCTGAGACTTCATTTCTTAGTTGGTTGACAAATTCCATCCTTTTACACACTTTTTAAAGAAGAGTGTCAATTTTTATTAGGATGATGAATGTCATAAATATTTTCAATGTTTAAAGGACTATCTTGCCAATCCACCTATTTTATTGCCACCAATGTTGGGAAAGCCATTCTTACTATATCTATCTACCATGGACAAAGCCCTAGGGGCACTTCTAACTCAACATGATGATAATGGATAAGAACATGTTATTTATTATATAATATATAAAATGGTTTAATATGACCGTAATTATACATCCATTAAAAAGGCATGTTTTAGTTATGATCTTTATAGTTCCAAAATTATGACATTACATGTTAAACAACAAGACCATGGTTATTTCAAAATTAGATCTGCTCAAGTATCTACTATCTAAAATAGCCTTACAAGGCCATATGGCTAAATTGATCATGTTATTAAGTGAATTTGAGATATAATATGTTAATCAAAACTCCATCAAGGGATAATTTCTTACAGATCAACTTGTTGAAGCTCCCCTTGCAGATATAGAATTGTTAACATTCCAATTCCTAGATGAGTTCATTATGACCATGATTGAAACACCTCTTGATGAGTAGCACTGGAAGTTATATTTTGATGGATAATTCACAACAAATAGATTGGGGAAGGACTTTTGTTTATTACACCATAAGGGGATCTAATCCCTAAATCATTTTGAATTAGCTTTCCTTGTACCAACAACATGGCTGAATATGAAGAACTCATCCTAGGACTTTATGAAGCAGTACAATGGAATATTCAACATCTAAATGTTTATTTTGATTCTTAATTAATCATCAATTAGGTTATAGATAATTTTTAGACCAAAGATGACAAACTTGTACCATATAAGGCCATGGTCAACACTCTCAAATAGCATATTGGTGATGCATAATTTGAACATATTCTATGGGCCAGTAACAAAATAGAATATGCCATAATTGGATCTTTGATTTGTCATATAGATGTGGTAAAAGAATACCAATTTCTCATTGAAAATTTACTAGTATCAGTTCATGAAGCTTCAACTATCGCAATGATTTATGATATTTTTAGTCCAAGCTCTATATGGTATTCAGACCTTTTTGCCTATCTCCAGGACTAGATTATGCCACTTGACCTATCTTACAAACAATCCAAGGATTTTATCCCCAATGTCACACATTATACCTTACTTAAACCCACCCTTTATTATTTTAGCTTTTATATAACTCTAATTCATTATTTAACTTCATTAGAATCAACATTAGTGTTACAAGAAGTTCATGAAGGAGTATGTGGAGCCCACACAAGTGGGTCCACCCTATATAAAAAACTTTTGAGTATTGGGTATTATTAGCCAATAATAGATGTATATGTAGTTTCATGTGTTAAAAAATGCAACAAATGTCAATGGCATGACAATTTGATTCATGCCATATCCAAGACACTAAAACTAATGCTTACACCATGGCCTTGTTACTTAAGGCATCGATCAAATTGGGAAGATAAACCCCACCTCATATGATGGTCATAAACATATCTTTACTAATACTGAATTTTTCACTAAGTGGGTTGAAGCTATGCCCCTCACTTATGTGACTATAAATAAAAATTTTAAATTAATATTCAAGCATATCATTTACCACTATGATATCCCCTCTAACATTATATCTGATAATGGTGGTTCATTCAAAGACAAGGATGTGAAATCGCTATGTGTTGAGTATAAAATTACTCAAATTTTTTCCATGACATATTACCCACAAGGTAATGGCCAAGTCGAAGAATCTAACAAAACCATTGTCAATATCCTTAAAAATATTGTGATGATGCTAGCTTTGGTTGGCACCTCAAACTCTTCTACACCCTCTAGGCATACTGCACCAATTATCATACTCCAACATGAGCCATTCCATATTCAATTGTTTATGGCACTGAGGTTATTTTTCATATTGAGTTCAAGTTACCTTCTTTGATCATCTCTTTGAAGAATGTCTTTGATGATGAATAATAGCGAGTATCTTGCCTACAAGAGCTAGAGGTACTTGAAGAGAAATGCATGGTTATAGTCAATAATATTCAATCATACCAAAATAGACTCGATGTCCATTATAACCAATGGGTCATACATAGATAATTTGAGCTTGGTGATTTTATACTTAAATAAAACTAATAGAATAACATGACTGAGAATAAACATAAGGGCAAGTTCCAACCTAACTAGATAGGCCCATTCATCATTTTTGAAATCTATGGTGATGGAGCATACAGGATCACTACACTAGATGGGGATGAACTTGATGAGTTAATGAGCATTATACACCTCAATCATTAATTCACTTGAGAGACCTAGTGTATTATTTTTGAGACCCATTTCCATTATACCATAATATTGACATTCTTATTCGTACCATACCATATTATCACTTTATCATTATACCATGCCTTTCCTTTCAATCAAGTTATTTTTACCCTTCCCATATATCCCTGTGACCTTGGTTTCATTCCATTGGTTACACAGGCATTTTCAATGTGAATATTTAGATCAAAATTTAGTAATTTCTTTCATATTCAAAATAGAGGTCATATTTTGATATAGTATGATAGTGGTTTAGTAGTTTCATCCTTCATTTCTTGTTCCATTTTATACCAATTGTCCCTAATTATAATTTCATTTGGGAAAATCAGTGTCTCACCATCATGATAGTAATTATAATTACCTAAGTCAAATTAGTATCATTTACCTATGCCATTATTTCTTAATTATAATTACCTATGGGTAAATCAAGAACAACATCATTTATCATGCCTTAAAGTACCACCTTGCCATTCTTATGTTTTACTATGTCATTTTCCTACTTTGCTTATTTTGTTTGAGTTGGCTTCTACTTATTTATATTCCTCCACTATAAGGTAGAACTACAATGACTCGAGGTCCTATCCTGGGACTATATAGGTAAAACTTGATTCATGTTGAGGTTAACTCATTCACTCCTTTTCCATGCTCTCACCATTTTAAGAAAAAATTTAAGATTGAACACTCTTGCCATTTTTTGAACTTGAACTATTTCATATCTCATAATTCTCCATTGATTTGAGATGCTCTAAAAATTTCAAAAACATTTGAAATGGATCTAGAAAATCCTAAACATTAACCACTTCTTTGCCTTAAGGATTTTAGGATCCCTAGCTAGTTTAGAAGAAACCACTTATCATTTAGTTTCCCCATCCTTATTGGCCTAGCATCCCATTCTCTTTCCATGTTATGAGTGCATTCTCATATTCCTCTATCTCATCACCCATGTTTTCTTCTCCTCATTTTATTCTATCCCATTCTTAGGAGAGCTACATTTGGCCTAAAGTATTTATTGGATAGTACATCCATAGAATTATATAGGCAACATCCACTTTCATAGTGCATCTAGAGATAGCTTGGCCACCCCATTTATTTTCTTTTGTTTCCCTCATTTTATTTGTTTGTCTCGTCTATCCTATAACATAGGGGTGATGTTCATAATTTATTTGATCTCTATTTGTGCTAACATTGTGATTAACCATTATTTGTTTTTGTTTCATTTTATTCTCTTTTTTTTCTTTGGTTCTTTTTTTCTTAGTTATTTATTTATTTGTTTGTTTTCATATTTATTTGTTTCATTATTGTGCCTTGATTCAGTCTATGTGCATTTATTGGGTGATTCATTGTGCATTATTCTTGAATCCATATATATTCATATGTCAGCATTATGATCATGGTTTTTATCATTGGTATATTATTTTCAATTATTTATTGGATCATGTGTCAATCCTTATACATATTTTTATCCAAGTTATCTTGGTGTTCTATCATGATGCCTATCAAAACATGCTATAGTAAAAATTAGCTTATGGAGTCTATGCTATAATGAATCTACAATATCTCTTTAGCACCTAAAAATTCTTGATCTACCCACATCATTCCACAAATAGAGTAATTAATTCATGAACATATTTTAAACCTTGCTAGTTCAGATGAGCATCACCCTACTCACAGGTTGCCCAGATTCATCTTTCTCCTCTATATCAACTTACCATCATATTTCATATCTCATTTTCCACTATCAAGGTACAATGCTTCTAACTACCTTTGGGAAAATCATTGTATATTGTCCCACTTGCATTTCTAATTATTCTAACTGCCTATGGTAAAATCATCATGTTTCTATTCATTTGAAGGTTGATGGTTATAACCATCTATGGGAAAATAATTATCTTTCTTATGCCCAACTAGAGAATATTTTCATTATGATAATACATATAACCACATTTTGGAAAACCACTATCTCTATATGCCTAATAGGGACATGTTTTTATCTTGCCAATGATTATAATTACCTATGGGCAAATAATTATTTTCCCATTCATGATTATAACTATTTGTGGGAAAATAATTATTTCCCATTTCATGATTATAACCACCTTTGGTAAAATCATTATAATTTTACCCTAAGCCTTTTCAATGATTATAACTACCTTTGGGAAAATCATTACCTTTTTTATACCACTTATGTCGATGATTATAACCACCTATAGGAAAATCATCCTATTTATTTGCCCAACTGGGGTAGATTGATATGTCACTAATTATAACCATGTATGGGAAAATTAGTCCCTTCTACCCCTTTCATCATTGTGGTCCCATTGTTTCTTCCTTTTGAAAGACTGATTGTCGACCCTTTTTGCTGACCACTCCCTCGAGGGGGAACCTATAGTTCATACATTACCATTGAATTTATAGGCATACAAAACCATTTCATTAGTTGAGAAAACATTGATGTTCTTATAACTTTTAACACCTTCCTAAATAAAGGCAAACTATAGACAACTAAAATTGGCCATAATTGGCTTTGATTGGAATTTGGACCAATTCCTACCAACCATTGTAAATTAAGCTTAGGAATCATTGAAAAATCCAAAATTTACTTGTGCATCATTCATAAAACCTTAGATTCATGTTGAGACATCCTTAATTGGGGTATCCTATCATATGCAATAATAAACTCTCACAAATTCATCCCTAATCATCATATGGCATCACAATAGTCAATTTGGCCTATGGACCTATTAAGTGGGGCACATGAATAAATATCAAATTTTGAAATAACTAAATGGCTAATCAAAAATATTTAACAAGATAAATCAAATTAAATGCCTAGTTAAATTATTCATGTGTAATTAATGAATAAATTCAGAAATTCAAATATATTAACCTTTCATCATGACCTTTTTTGAGTGTTCAAGATCTTTAGAAATATCCTAAATATATATATTTTGGAGACCCATGCCTATTTATTGTAAATAATTATTACTTGAAAACTATAAACTCTACTGGGGTTATATTTGACTCACCCAGGTTAGGTTTGAACCCATTCCATGTTTAAACTCCACCTTGA
This sequence comes from Torreya grandis, assembly GCA_037957365.1. Classification (NCBI taxonomy): domain Eukaryota; kingdom Viridiplantae; phylum Streptophyta; class Pinopsida; order Cupressales; family Taxaceae; genus Torreya; species Torreya grandis. The sequence goes on along the minus strand of JARHVA010003801.1, from coordinate 36,202 downwards.
CTCACCTTAGATTGGGTTTATTTCCTAATCTTATAAATATAATGCCTTGCGTATTAAATTTTAAGCTATCTTGGTTGAACATTATCTTGAAAAAATGACTTTAAGGCTTTGATAGGAGTAGTATTATAATTCAAAAAATCCTAGTAAGATTATAATTCCAAAATCTTGATCCAAGAAAGTTAAAGAAACATTAAGCCACATGGTGCCAAGCAGAGAAGGAGCCAACAAGCTTCATTTTCCAAAGACTCTTTGAAGCAAAATCCAAGTAATCCACTCAACAATGTACTTGGATCTCGCAAGGAAGGTAAATTATTTATTGTCTTTTTCAATTTAGTTGTTCTTTCATTTGTCTTTTGTTATTAATCTCACCCCTATGATCTAGGCTTGGAGTGTAAGTGTTAGTATGTTTATTAAAGTTTTATTACTTAAACATGTTACTAACCTCCCTTCTTGGATTCCTATGATCACATGTGATATTCACATCCAATAATATAAAAAATATGTTTTATAATCCCATTAATGGGATAAATCATTAATAGAAACATGTTTTTCATATAAAAAATAGAAATAATTAGAAAAAATGAAAAAGATATAAAAATGAAAATATTCAAAAACTTAAAATCAGGACCTATGTATGACATGATTTTCTAGATTACTTGATTGATTAATTTTATTTTTATTATACATTATGATTTAAATAACCATTATATATGTACATTATATTCATAGCATACATGAGAGGGATGCAAGATATACATGCTACATGGACTTATAGATGTATAAAATTCATTACATTAAAGGAATACATATCTACATTAGGGGTATGTAACCATTCTATACAAACATTATATTCAGAGTATACATGATTGGGATGCTTTAAATATAGGTTAAATTGATACATGAACTTAAATGTGCATGACATTCATTACACTAAGGGGATACTTGTCTATATTTAGGGTATGTCCACACTAGGGAAATTTGGGTACAATTTCAAAGTTATATCTTTATATGACATTCCATTTTTCATATGGATGAAATTATAGTTTTTATACATGGATTAATATTCCATATACATTTTTAAAGTGTTATTTCCTATGGATATTATGTTTCACTTTACTAGATGATGACATGGATTAATTATGTACATTAACCTTTCTTATTAAATATGTGTTATATGTTGAGATTACTACATTTTTATTTTTTATGTGTGATACATTATGTGTTTCATGACTACATTGATTCTTTTTCCACATAATGAATTATTTATGTTCAAGTATCCTCTAGTCCATGTTATTCAAATTTAGTGTCTATGTCAAGTTAGATTTGAGTTGTGTCATGAGTTATTATGCACTACATGTTCACGATGTTCTATGAATATATGTGTGATCACTTTCTAGCTCAGTTACATGATTTATATCACACATTATTATATTTTGTACAATCTAATGATTTCTATCATGAATTTACTATATTTATTATTACTACATGCCTAATTGCTATATTTTATTAACATTACACTTGTATGCATATTTCCATGGATTACATGCTTCACATATGCTTTGATGAGTAGATATTTATATGATGACATATCTTATCATTTTTACATGCTTTACATGATGATAATTTATATATAACATATGATGTGCATAAATATTTATTTTGAGAAGAGTGATTCACAATTTTCATCCCTCACCTCAAAATCGGTGCTTACAATGAAGTTATTCTAGTGATTTATAACATGGCATACAAATAATTTAATTTATGTGTTGAATTACGTAATTCAAATTTGACATATTGATGATATTGATGCATATTCAAGGCATATGTGGGGCATTTCAAATGATTATGAGGAGTAGTTAGTAGATTTTATGACATTATGAGATAGACTATATAGGGTTTTTTTTTTTTTTTTTTTTAATTTATCAAATTGATTTGATTAGAAAAAATAATGTGGCTTTTTTATATCATGTTGAGGTGTTTATGGATCATATTTTATGGCATAAGTGTTTTTCATGCATTCACTTTTATATTTATATGATGTATTTTGGTGAGAAATGATGGTAATACATATGCACATTGGATCTAAATTTGTCTTTAATGATTGATTAAAATTTTAAATTTGCATACACACCTATTTTAGGGTTCCAAATTTATGTATAAACCTATTTAAAGATTATACCAAAAGATTTATGATGATATTTTGGGTACTATGGTTAAGGATTATGTGCCACTTAGCTTTTATCACTTCTCCATCACCAATTAGGGTTGATGAATTTATACATCCCAACCCATGCTTTAGTAGTTGGATATCCTTGGGGAATAATCCCTCCATGGGATTCTCTAATTTATTTCCAAAAAAGGAATCCTAGTTCACATAACCTCAGGTGTATCCATTATTTTATTTTTCAATTTCAGGTAATTCAATGATAAATATTATTTCAAATTTTATATCATAAGTGGGCATTGATATTTACATGTTTAGTTGTAGGGTTTTCATGGATAAATAATAGGATATGGGGCATAATTTTAAACATCAATTATAGTTATAACAAGGACAAAATTTATTTCTTTTATCTTTTTAATCTATATTCATAATATTATACTAAAAGATGGGAATTTTTAGATAAATAAATTTGGTAGTAGACACTTGGAAACATCAATTATTACATATGTTGCATAGATGTACTTGTGCATACACATTTTAATCATGCACAAACTTTTCCCTTTCTATTTATTCACTTATCATCTTAGCAAATACTATTTATGTATGTACATATTTAGGTTCTCCTTAAATTATGTAAAAATGATCCATAATATTAAGCATACTATCTCAATATTCAATAACATTATTTCTCCCTTATAGATATTGTAAAAAATAGTTGGACAACTACAGTTTAACACAAGTGTCTTTCTTTTTTTTTAAATTCCACAAAACTTAACAATTACTTTTTAAATTTAAACATCTTATTTTGGCCAATCTAGATTTGTTTCAGATGATGTTTATGATGTTAAATATTAAATATTCATATATAAATATAAATTGATCATAAGGTCTTATGATTTCCACTAACTTGGTCACTATTTAGAAATCATATTGAAAAATATATTTGAACACCCTTAAGACATTATCTAAAAGGAATGAAAATATAAAAACCCTAAAAGGGGAAATCTTAAATCCAGTTATATATATAAACAAAATCCAAGGTTTCATGTTTTCAAGTGTAAAAAACCAAAGCATTTCATGGAATTCTAGTGGATCATGATTGAGGGCACTATTGGCCAAATTTGGCCCACCTAAGAAACTTTTGACTGGATGTGGTTTGAATTTGAGTAGGGACCTAGTTGAGAAGAAATCTAATAAGAGGAGGAAAAAATATCCTTCATGAAGATGAATTATTGGTTTAAACTTTTTAAAACACTTTAAGAAATCTTAAAGTGTGAACTTGGTGATTTTAAGAAGCCAAAGACCATCAAAATGTCATGTAGAAACAAATAGGTCAATCTAGTTGAACATTTCATAAATGCACTTATAAGGTTGACCAAAGCTAAAGGAATGAATGGACGTCATTATTTTTTTCCCATAAAAATCCTCTATAAATTTCATATCTTGATGAGTTTTCTATTTCAAGATATAAGCATTCAACGATGAACTAGTAGAGTGGGATGTGCATGGGGACGTTAAGTTAAAGATTTAATAAATAACTATTTGAATTCAAATGTTCCAAGGATGAACATGTAGCTAACAAGTGGCAAGATCCTAGGTGACCATATCAATGTCTAATAGTATGTAGGTGATTAACGAAGTCAGTGGGTCTAGATAGATCAAAGAAGCACATTAAATCATGAAATCAAAGATCAATAGTGAACACAAGGTCAACAAGTCAGAGGATCCTAAGATTAAGTGAAGGGATGAAAAGTGGCATGATTATTATGAATTAAAGGATAAAAGGTGCATGTTCAATAAAGTATAAAGTAAATCAATGACATGTGTTTAATCATACCAAGGAAATTGATGGTACACATAAGGTCAAAAGGTTAATGAGTTAGATTACACATGAGGTCAACATGTGGCATAAGTGCATGAAATGGATGGAGACTAATAGTAGGATCCTTTGATTAAATGTTGGGTTTCTTAGTGTCCTAATTTGGGAATCCCAAATCAAATATCGATGGAGTATATTCAATCAAACCTAAGAAGGCATAAAATGGTGACACATGGTAAAAGAAGTAGAAATCATATTTTAAAATATGATAAAGAATGTGGTAGGGATGCCACATAGGTAGACACATCAGATTAAGAGATCCTATGAACACAAATAGGCAAATACATAGAGCCAAGATCCAAATGTGATTGGGGTTGAGATGGAGTAGATATCTCAAAGGGCCATCATTAAAGCTCAACTTAGATCTAGTGTGAGGGTTTAGAACTTGTAAACCTTATTCATTGAGATTAAAGTAATGTTTTATAATTATGTTCATGGTCTTTTGAAATTGATCCATGTGTATGATAAGTTATCAGCTTATATAAATTACCAAAAGCAAAAATAGGTCTTTATAGGCCTAATAAAGATCAAATATGGGTAGCTAGCTATTGAAATGAGATCAAACAACTTGTATATCTCCATTACAATTATGGATATATGAAAACCAATAATTAGTATTAGCTTTCATCTATAATAAAGCTATGATTAGTTTTTAAATAGGGGTAGATTTGTAATTAATGAAAATAGTGTCTCATCTTTTGATATGGTCACATCCTTGATAAACAGGTACCTATAGTTTCTCAAAATAGAAATAAGCATGGATCTATCAGATTCAAGATATGAATATTTTATCTTCACAAGCAAGTCAAGTGGAAGATGGTGTAGAGTCCCAAAATGGAAATTTGGAGGTTGGTGAAATTATTTGGAGAATTTAATATATTTTTATGGGTCTCTAAAGGTTTTCCTTCATAAACAAGATCATGACTCACCACCTTTAGCAAACTCTTATCCTATAGTGTGTTACTTGACCAACAAGATGATTCAGGGGCTATTAGGACAAATGAAAGTTATCTTGTCTATGATGTATTAACCTTAATTCAATAAAAATAAGGTGGAGGATTCATAAAAAGGTGGTATCTAATTTAATGATCTTGAATGGCATGCTCCCTCTCTCTTCACCCTTTCTCTTTATCTTCCATCTTCTTCCACATTGTAAATCTCTCTCTCTCTTTGGTTTTAGAATCTCACAAGGACTCTTTGATTTTGAAGAGAAAGAGGCTCTCTAAGATATCTTGCCTAGATATGCTCATCTTTATAAGGCTAAACCCTATCAGTAATTTATAATAACTACCTCTTGATGGAATAAAATACTTTCTTTACCTATATCTTTCCTTGGATCAGTGTTTAGTGAGTTATGCATGATGGCCTTGTGAAGGAGATTCTTCCATATCCATTGTCCTCCTTCCTTGCCTCTTTTAAGATGTTTTAAATTTATTTATAGGTATATATTTTTATTTATTTATACCATTAATTTAGTATCGGTGTGGGTCTTAGAATCCCTCCTTGTTTCCATTCATTACTTCCTAAACCTAGTCTATGAAATACTTATGAAATCAGTTGGTCTATGAGGTTGTGTGAGATAGGATTGTATTGTAATCATCTAATGTGGGTTAAAGCTTATGGATTATTTCATTTTTATTTGGTTCATCACCTAGTTAACTTTATTATGATCCCTTTCCCCCTTTCTAACCCTTTTCTCAGTAGAATCATTAGTTTAGGTGATCCATTAAGAGGAGCTGACCTTCTCCATAGGTTTAACCTTATTATAGGATAACTAAATCTTAGGGTTGTTTCCATATTATGACTAGGAGTGAAGGAGCTTTAATAACTCTTCCACAAAGGTGTAATATCATGTCATAATAGTTTTTGGCACACCTAGTGGGACTTACGATGTTGTTCACTGGTGAAGAGTTCTGGTGTTATCTTCATCCAATCAGCCTGTGGAGGTGTATATACAAACATAAATGGAAATTCCAAGTATTAATTAGTTGGTTTAAATGGAATAAGTTCCTAATCATCATATTTTGGTATGTATAATCAACCATCTTTTGATCAGTATGCTTATTCTCTACCTAAAAATCACACTTATTAAGTAATAATGTTTATGTGTTCCCCCCAAGTGGCCCTCAAACAACCTATCATCCCTATCATGGAATTTTCCCTCCTCCCACCCCTAAATATGACAAATGTCAGCCTCCTTTTCATTTAAATCATTAATTTAATTCCCCTTGTCAAGACTAGGTTTATCCTCTTACATCCTTATCAATATTCAAGTAAGCATTATCAATTTATATGGAGTTGATAAAGGAAATTGGTAGGGGTTTAGAATTTTATTTTTTCATCCCTATCCATGTTATACAATAGGTAAGGAGTGATCTTCAATTGGTCAAGAAAAAATGGTCAGTTTATGATGGTGAACAATGGTCATCTTATGAGAATGAGGACATAATAATGATGAGAAGCCTAGTCCAAGATGAAGATAGTGTGTTAATATCTTATGAAGATAATCAAAATAATTTGGATCAGTCTTATGTGTCCTCTCCTTTCTAATATCCTCAAGCTCAGATGCCCATTCCCATTCAGTATCATGAAGTTATTCCATCATGTATCTTCTCCAACACATTTAACCCTGGCTATGTCATGCCCTCACTTGTGAGACCACCCTCTCCTATAACCATTGAAAAGGAAGAAAAGGTGTATGTTATCTACTCATTTCCATCATGGAGGTTAGTTAAAAAAGGCATAAATAAGAAGGATGATGTGTTATTTGAGGCAATCCAAGAACCAATTCTAGTAGAGGAGTTAGTTATGTAAGAAATAAATCAAGAAACCATAGTTTAGCTTGATGAGCTTGGTTTAAAAGAGTTTTGATACTCTCTCTCATTTACTTAAGAGCCACCAAAGAGACCCTTAAATGTACTTAACTGAAAGGACACTCTCTTAAGATACAAGCAAATTAAACTTCTTCACCCTCTCACTATCTCCCTCTTAGAGAAAGAACCTATTTTACAAAAGATATAAGAGGAGATTATAGTCATGAGTGAGACACAAGAGGAAAATGCAAGTTTCTATGAAGAGGAGATCATGATAGGCATTTGACTTCATAGGGAGGAGCATGTTTCAACTTTCAATTTGTAAGAGCTTGATGAGAAATAAAAGGACAATCTTTATGAACCTATTATGGAGGTCAAGGTTAGCTCAAGCAACATAGAACATAAATGGCAAAAATTGTGCTTAGATTTCTTGAGTGAAATAGATAAACTTAATGTTGAAACCTTACCTGAAGAAGATAATATTCAAGTTGAACATAGGGCAAACCTTGAATAGAATATTGAAGGTCCATTCTACATAGATGAAGAAGAGGATCATAACTAGGTGCCTAAGGTTAGTCCACTTCAAGATGAGGTGTCAATTGAGGATAGAATTGATATGTTGAAACTAGAGGCAATCAAATCAAATCTTGAGCAAGATAAGTGTGATGTTTTAGACCTTGGATGGTTAAATCAACCCTCATTTTCAATTGAATAAAATGATGAAATCTTGATTGAGGTTGATGAAAAAGACATCTCAAGTGCTCAAGTGATGTAATTTGATGAACATTCTAGTAAATAATTTGAAGAGTTATGGTAGTAGTTAAATTCCATAATAAAAGAGTTTGAGGAGTTTAAGAGACATGTCCTTCTCAAAAACTATGAGCATGCTACTCTAAGCATGATCAATCCTAATTTGCACAAAGACAAGGTAGAATAACATGGTTTTTTTGAACCACCAAGTGAACCAAGTGTAGTTTCTCCCAACATCCTAAATGAAGTATTCATGTAAGGCTTTCTCAAAAGTGATGAGTAACATCAAGCAAGTGCTCCTATAGTCCAGCATGAACCAAGCTTGGAAGACTTGGGCTAGTATGTCTACATTGGAGACATATTTTCTCCATTTCATCCATTGAAGAGCATATCAAAATGATTCACCATCAAGCTTCTTGGTTTACCAATTTTGATACCTCCAAAGCAAGGTATTTTTTATCTTGGTTTATTACAAGTGAATGATATTAAATGTTTCCCATTTGACCCAAGAGGGAGGTGCTTGTAAAATACAACCTTGTATATATTAGAATAGATTTCATGTTTTTTTTAAGTGTATGTGTGCACATTTGTTTAGTAAGTTATATATTTTTCTTTCCTTCAAGTGCCTGTGTACACCTGCCTTTGTTATTTTTTATTGTTTTTATTATTTCAATAGGAGTTATCTAGAGGTTTGCAGCTAGTTTTTGGCTTCAAATCAATATGTTGAACCAGAGAGGAGACTCCATGCCCAATGGAATAGTAAATACAAATGGTCTAGGTTCTCAATCATAAAAATCATGCTCACCAGTAAAGTCACCAATGATGTTGGCCAAATTTGGCCCACATAAAAATCTTTTAATTAGATATGGTTTGAAGCTGAGTAGGGTCCTAGTTGAGAAGCAATCCAATAGGAGGAGAAATAAATAACCTTCATGCATATCACTTGTTGGTTTATAGTTTTTAAAACACTTTAATCATGCTTAATGTGTGAACTTGGTGATTTTAGTAAGCTAGACCATCAACACATCATATAGAAATAAATAGGTCAATCTGGTTACACATTTCATAAATACACTTGAGAGGTCAACTAAACCCAAAGGAATGCATGGACATGATGATTTTGGCCCCATAAACATCCTCTAAATTTTTTTCATCTTGATGAGTTTTCTATCTCAAGATATAAGCATTCAAAGATGAACTAGTAGAGTGGGACGTGCATGGAGACATCAATTTAAAGCTACATCAAATATCCATTTGAATTCAAATATTCCAAGGATAAACATATGGATGATAAGTGGTAATATTTAGGGTTCCCATATCAATACATAATGACATGTGGGTGATTAACAAAGTCAGTGGGTCCAGATAGATCAATGAAGCACATTAAATCATGCAATCAAAGATCAATACAAGAACAAGGTCAACAAGTTAGAGGATCTTGAGATTAAGTAAGGGGATGATAAGTGGCATTATCATGATAAATTAAAGGATAAATGGTGCATGTTTGATCAAGAATAAATGAGATATATGACACACATTCAATTATACCAAGGAAATTAATGGTGTGTGTATAGTCAACAGGTCAATGATCTATATTACATGCAAGGTCAAAATGTGGCATAAATTCATGAAGTAGATGGAGACTAATAGAAAGATACTAGGATTAAAAATAAGGTTCCAATTATCCTAAGTTGGGAATCTTAAAGCATAGATTGATAGAGAAAATTTGATCAAATGTTAGAAGGCATAAAATGGTGACACATGTCAAAAGAAGTAATAGTCATATTTTAAAATATGATAAAGAATGTGGTAAGGATGCCACATAGGAAGACACATCAGATCAAGAGATATTATTAACCTAGATAGGTAAATTCATAGATCCAAGATCTAGATGTGATATGGGTTGAGTTAAAACATATATCTCGAAGGGCCACCATTAAAGCTTAGTTTGGACCTAGTGTGAGGGTTTAGAACTTATAAACCTAGTTCGTTGAGATTAAAGTAATGTTTTAAAATTGTGTTTATGGTCATTTTAAATTAATTCACATGTATGATGAGTTCTCAACTTCCATAAATTATTATAATAAAAAATAGGTCTTTTTAGGCATAATAGAGATCAAATATCTGCAACTAGTTGTTGAAATGAGATCAAGCAACCTACATATCTCCATTACAATTATGGCTTTATGAAAAAAAATGGGATTTGTTTTCATCTATAGTAAACCTATGATCAGGTTTGAAATAGGGGGAAATTTTTTATTAATGAAAAGAGTGTCTCATATTTTGATATGGTCACATCCTTGACAAATCGGTACCTATAACTGCTCAAAATAGACATAAGCATGCCTCTATTAAATTCAAGATTTGAAGATCTTTTATTCAAAATCAAGTTAAGTGGAATATGGTGTAGAGTCCCAACATGGAAATCTGGTGGTTGGTAAGAGAATTTGGAGAATTTAATAGATTTTTAGGGGTATTTAAAGGTTTTCCTTCATAAACAAGATCTTGACTCACCACCTTCAGCAAACTCTTATCCTCTAGTGTGTTACTTGACCAATGAGAAGATTAGGGGGATATTAGAATAAATGAAATATATCTTATCTATGATGTATTAACCTTGATTTGATAAAAATATAGTGGATCATTTATCAAAATGTGACATCTCATTTAATGATCTTTGATGGTATGTTCCCTCTCTCTTCTCCCTTTCTCTTTATATTCCATATTTTTCCTCATTGTAAAGCTCTCTCTCTCTCATTTTAGACTCTCACAAGGACTCTTTGATCTTGAAGAGCAAGAGACTCTCTGAGATATCTTGGAATGATATGATCATATTTATAAAGCTTAACCCTATCAAAAATTTATAAGAACTACCTCTTGATGCAATAAAAGACTTTATTTACCTATCTCTTGCCTTGGATCATTGTTTAGTGAGTTATGCATGATGGCCTTGTGAAGGATTTTTTTCCATATCCATTGTCCTCCTTCCTTGAATCTTCTAATGTGTTTTAAATATCTTTATAGGTGTGGATTCATGTTTTTTCTACCATTAATTTAGTCTCAGTGTGGTTCATACAATCCCTCCTTGTTTCCATTCATTACTTCCTGAACCTAGTCTATGAAATATTTATGCAATAAGTTGGTTAGTGGGGTTATGTGAGCTATAATTATCTTGTGTTGATCTAGTGTGGGTTAAACCTTATGGGAATCTTTCATTTTTATTTGGTGCATCTCTTGGTTAACTTTATTAGGATCCATTTCCCCCTTTCCAACTCTTTTCTTAGTAGAATCATTAGGTTAAGTGATCTATCAAGAGGAATCCAACCTTCTTCAGAGGTTCAACCCTATTAAAGGATACCCATAGCCTAGGATTGTTCCCATATTGTGACTGGGAGTGGAGGATACTAAATAACTCTTCCACAAGGGTGCAATCTCATGTCATAATTGTCACACACAACTAAGTTAAAGAAGTATGTGTAGTTATATCCATATTTCATGTATTGGAATGTGATAGATGATAAATCACTTAGTGGGGAGGTGTTTTCAATTTCCATACCATCTTTCTAACCTATTTTCCAAGTTAATCTTATCTTAAAAGTGAATATAGGGTTTTAATCAAAGGAGAAGTAAATCAATAATCTACATTCAGGATTGAAGGAAAATAAATACATACATAATTTATAATGTAGGTGAAATGATATGTAGTGGAAAATATCAAAATAATCAACCTAGACAGTACATGTAGATATAGGATAAAAAAATGTCCCTACAAGGGTCTACATTTCCTTAGTAACATCCTAGTAGATTATGATGGCCTATTTCTTGATTTGTGTAGTTATATAAATAATACATATCATTTTCTATATTAATGATGTAGTAAGTAATAAAAAGAAAACATAAAATATGATAAGTTCCTCTCTCCCATATTTTTATTATCAATTCTAACAATAATAAGTTTAGTATCAATCTCTCTTTAGCATTCAAATGTGTATGGTTAATGCCCTATTTGGTACAATCTTAATTTTAATGGTTTTAGCCTATTTAGATTGCATTAATTTTAAAAATAGTTAAAACAATATTTTAGAATTTATTAGTTATTTTTGTTTTACCTTTAATAATTTTAATATTTTATTTATAAAAATAACTACAATGATTAAGTTTTTTCTTTTCTTAGTAGCATTTAAAAGGCTTAAAATAAACATTATATATATCTATATATGTATGTATCTATGCATGTATTTATGTATGTATGTAGTATTTATAAGGCTGAAAATAAACATTCTATATATGTATGTATCTATGCATGTATTTATGCGTGCACACACACACACACACACACACACACACACACACACACACACACACACACACACACACACACATGTATGTATGTATATGCATTAATAAATACATGCATGTGTGTGTGTGAATGTCAACTTTTTTCAATCCCAATTCAAACTCTAGAGTCCCCAAAATTGGTAACTAAAAATTATTTTTTGAATCCCCAAAACATGTTTGTAATGCATAGATACACAATTTAAACACTTGTTGTAATGTACTTTAAATGTTTATAATTTCATTACACTTAAATATTATTTAAGTTATGACCAATACAAGTCATATAAAATTCACAAGTTCATGATTATTTTATCTAATGATTACATTATCATGTTCATTGTCTAACCCTTAGAAATCTTGCATTGATTACTAGCAATTGTGTCATTTATTTCTCTTCACTTTTAGTCCAGATAATAATCATATTATCTAATATGAATGTATAGAGTTATAATTAAGCCCATAGTCCTTTAATAGTGTTATTATATCCATGGGGATCAAGTAATTATTACTTAAGTGAACAACCTATTGAATTTCAAATTTAAGAAATCCCATCCTACCTAGATTCTTATTTTATAATTATGATAACACTCTTAGCACCTTCCATGTTTTGTTTACAATTTTTAAGTTTGTTTAATTCAACAACTTGTATAAGGATTAAAAATTTCAAACCTTCATGGTTCATTATACTTTTCCAATATTTAATATTTATTATTGATTTTGTATTCATAATTACCATTAACTTGTTTTTTTCTTAGTTAGCTAGATCCCATCTAAGATTCTAAGTGTGTTCTTTAAAACATTCTAAGATTAACACATGATTTCCACTTTCCATTTTTTATTTATAAAATTTTCACATGATATTCAAATCTTATTTAATCTATTCCAACTTTCTTAATTAGCTCCAAACAAACTTATCAATAAGTATGTTACATTTCACCTTGTAAAGTCTATTGCAAAGGAAGTCAATAAATGACTTCAATAAACATGGATTGACTTATTTATTTCATATGTAATATACCTCTTGTTTAATTATTTGAATTTAATTAGGGAATTAATTTATAATTTTATTTATCTCAGTAATAAACAAAATAAAATATCTTCTTATTTAGATTTTCCATATCTAACTTCTTAGACTACTTAATAGCCGTTGATCTTAATAAATTTCCATTACCATTACCAAGATAGTAATTAATAGGTTGCTATATTTTTTTTTCAAATTAATAATGTCACTTAGTACTCCATTACAAAGTGATTCATATTATATCAAATGGTCCAATTTTGATATGATTTTTATCCATTGTCATTCCTTTCATTATTATACTAGCAACATGGCTAAGTATATTGATTTACATGTTTGCAATGAAACTTCATTAATTGAATTTAGTATTTACATTATTATATATTTAATTATATGTTTCTTGACACATTATCTCAATAATTAAAATGGTAAATACTATTGTGGACCTCAAGAGTTTCTTATGTTATGGATCCATTTTAAATTGACATTGTCTATGGTTTATGCTGATAAAGATTGTCTAAGATCAATTTGAAAATTTTGATACAAAAAATTAAATAAAACATATCTCCTTTAAAACATTAACCAAATATACATTCCTTATTTTAATTTTTATAAATATACTTAAGCCATTAGTTCATACAATCAAATGATTGTGAATATAGTAATAATAAAAATGATTCAATGTAATGTTACAATTTTCCTTGTATTACTAACTCATATTGATTTCTATAACTTATTATAAGACTAAATTTATTGAATCAAGGTAAAATAACCTAATAATTGTTCCATTTAGCAAATTTTTATAAAAAAAATAGTCAATATATTTATAGAATCATAAAGTTATAAAATGTAAAAATATGCCTTCATATTATACAAGGCATTAATAGAATCACTTCATCCTTATAATAATAGAAAATGAAATATTAGGTGTTTAAAAAACTTTATTGAAAATTAAACTAAATATTTAAATAAAATATTTAAACTTAGATAAAATAAAATAAAAACATTTAAATGAATGGAACAAATCAACAAATAACCAATCTTATGTTCAATACTTATGCAATGTACTTAATGCACCACCTTTTCTAAAATTTGACTTTTCTGATGCTCATGAAAATTTATTCCATACATACCCACTTAAAATGAGATCAGGGTCTAGTGTTATTCTTTTTAAGTTATTTTTTTAATTTAAGATAACTATTTCTAGTCCTGACTTGACTTTCCTTTTAAGTATACAAGTCTGCAAATCCATTCATCAATAGGATAAAGATTATGTACACATCAATCATATCATTAATATTATAAAATAATATTAAAATTCTCATCCAAGCATGTTTACTTGTTTAAATCATAGAGAATGAGATGAATACTCACTTCCTTTCCTTGAGATCAAAGCATTAGGTTTTAATAAAAACAACATTACAATTATCATTCTATCAAGTTTTTAATGGAGAATACATAAAATGATTTACGCATTTGTAGATTAATTTCAAAGATTAACTTACATAAATAGACTCTATTATTGTATATTCAACCTAACATTAATGAGTCTCAATATGACATTGATGAAATCAAGTCTATGTATTCAAAAAAGCTACTAAATAACATGTATCAATATCTCATTCATTTGTGAAATTTTAGGATGAAAATAATAAGGCAAATAAATAATTTATTTTCAAAATAAAATATTTTATAAGATTATAATCTTGTAAAAATACATCAATAATTCTATCATAAATAAAACATACACTTCAATTCATATTTTCAAAAAGTTCCAACATATTTTATCATCTTTCCCACATTATATCATTTCCATTATGAGTGGGTGAGTAGAAAGATGTACTCATTCATATGCCTCACATTTGCATGAGTATGCTTAGTGATTAAATGCAGTTCAAGATGAAAATATATACATATCATATATATTTATTATTTCTAATATATAATTGAAACAATAAATAAATGTATATGGTCAACTTATAATATATATTCCATTTATTTTTATATAACTAAAATAATATTTAATATTTTATCATTAATGCAAACTCAAATATAATTTTATAGAAATGGGTATTCCTAATTTCATCATTTTATACCAAACTTATCAACCTAGATTTACCCAAATAAATGTATAAGTTCATAAAACTACCCAAGTTTTTAGATGAATTTATAGTTCTATATAAAAATTATATGTTTTATTATTGGTGTATTATTTCATATGCACTCATTTTAAGCTAAATTAGGTTATTATATCCTAAATTTACTCTTATTCAAACTTATTTAGGCTTATATTAGGATAGGTGATAAGTTAATGCTCCCATCACTTATAGAGACCACCACTAATATGTCTAATCAACATATTCCAATTAAGTGACCAATAGTTAAAGTTGAGATTTTTCTTGCATGAGATATTTATACCCCTCATCTCCATTTGTATATTATTTGAATGTATATGATATATTTATCCTTTCATAATTTTGTTACCTCTTTGAAATGTTTTAGATCTAATGGATTGAGTGAATATTGAGGAGTGTTTCTTAGAATTTATACACTTTGATTCATTTTCATTTTAGTGATAAAAATCCATTTCCAACATGGTACTAGAGTCATTTGTCTTTTATATGTATCTTCTCCCTTGTTGATCTCATTTACAATCCATTTTTGATCCACCCATCATTCTAGGTATTGTTCCTTAGATCATATCTACTTTGTTTGAAGTGTTTTTTAGGGTCTTTTTTATAGATCATCCTAGAGTGATATAAATTTTGTCATTACATATAAAAGGGAAAAAACCCTAAGAATTAATTGTAAAAAATATAGGTGTTTTCTATAGTTTTTTGGAAATTATTTTTGTCGATTTAGATCTCCTAAGGGTACATTCCATACTATACAGGTGACTGCATATTTCTAGGTATTTTGTAAAAAAAATGTGTTTTATTTGAATTATTTGGTTTTAGCCCATATTATCTATAAGACCATGTAATATTGGATGGTCTAAATCTATGTGGTAATGTTTCATGACCTAATTATGTGGGAGTCATTTATTTTATATGATCTACATTTGTATGGCTTGTTGTCATTATTTATATCCTCTACAAGATACATGGTGATCCTGATCTTGGTTCATACTACTTGATTATTTATTGTATTGATCTATACCCTTCCCATTGATACATTTAGTCTCTAAAAATGATATTTCCTTCTATTTATCACCATACCAACATGCTACTGACAAATTTATCACTCTTAGACCACATGTTAGCCTACTTCAACATCGAACTACTACTATGCCTCATTGTAATACCTACATATCTTGTCTCCTACCAACATGTCTATTTTTTTAGTCAATGTATTATTTCTAGACTCAACCACGTTCCTATCTCTAACCCATTGTCACATGACATATGAGTTGTTGTATATGACTAATGCCTAGTTTGATTACCAGTATCTTTAACTGCTACATGTTTCCAACTTCGGATAAATTTTAGTAGTTGAGATTGTAGTTATTTTATTGAACCATCACCATAAGACCAATATCCAATATTTTAATCCCCTAATGTAGTCATATTTCCCTCATAGGGAAATTTGGACCCTTTCTCACTTTGGTAGGCATAACATGAGATATGTGAGGCCTAGGGAGATCTGGCATTATTGATGGATTTGCATTTCTAACATGGACACTATGGATCTAATTTTGGGAAATTTTTCAGCACCTATATATTTTTGTTATAAAATTTATTAGACTATAACCTTGTTGAATACTCCATTCAAACACATTCCCAGGCCCATATCTTTAAGTTTATTTTTGATTTTTGCATGTTATATTCTTTGAAATTGCCTAATTTTTGGAGGATTACTTAATGGTAAGGTAATTTTCATAATTTTATCTATTTTTTTATGATTTATATTTTTTCTACATTTAATATTTAGTTTATGGTTTTTAGACTTTTAAATCTCTATTCTCTTGTTCCATCCATTACATTTTAGTGTTTTTTTTTAATTTGAAAGTGTGTGTGTTTTTACACTCTTTGAAGATGTAATTTTATATTTATGACATTATTTTTTTGGACTAGACTTTTCTAGCTTATTTTCATATCTTAAATTATAAATCAATATGTTAGCACAATATTCATAAAGTGTCACATATTTCTATTTGGGGGATCACTTTATGAATATTTCAGTGTACACTGCATATTATGGGGAGATTATTCAAATTGGATTACCATGAAAATTATTTTATTGTGCCAAAACATGGTAAAAAATATGTCATTATAAGTAGTTTTTAAGTTTTTAAATCTTGTTGACATTATTTTGTTTGAGGTTCATTCTAGGGCCTTCATGTTACCTTATTGTAATAGATTCATGTCAAGACCTTACACCAATGATAAACTATAGTAAAGAAATGATACACATTTATTTGAATAATGTGCACTTTATGAGAACATGGTTGCATTAGTTGAAGATAATTAAATAAAAATGCAAAACTTCAAATTTCTCTCACTCATCATAAAACATAGTTGCACATTTTTTACATTAGATTGACACTATCAACACACATTCAATTGAGCATCATACATCATGTTTTTTAATATTTATTCTTGAATATGTTATACATCTAATTGATTTTTTTTTTATACTATGTCCTACCATATCCCAAGTTACCTTTATAATCTAAAACAATTTTTTTTGTACCTAATGCACACCCCTTTTTACATCCACTTGCTTATGTGCTTGGATCATCTGAGAAGCACACCATATGAATTATTCTCTAATATACTTCATATTATGTATCACCATGGAAAAGGTATTTGTAAACACTCATAGGGTATTGTTTTATGATATGAAAATAATTAGTAATCAGATTATTTGAGAGGATACATTTTTTAAATAGTCTGTACTTCACTTTGGATAAGTGAAAATTATATATTTTAGGGATAAATAGTAGATTATCATACATTAAGATAGTTATATTTTATATTCTATTTAAAATTTTACCAAATATGTTATTTGATATAATAACAGTATATAATCCTCAACATAATTAAAGTACAAATGGTTTTTTAAGGGGCATTCATCATTATTCACCCTTGTGAATGAGAGTGATTTTCATAGGGATATTTAGAATAGTTTATTATTTTATTATTATAATTTTTTTTATGTGTTATAACACATCTTGTAAGGAGATAACTACATATATTAATCACAAAAATTTTATAAGTAATGTGGAAGGAACTAGTCACCATCAACAAGAGGCAAATATTTCATTGATAAAAGTATAACCTAGTTTGTTGTTAAAGACTTAAACCTGCTAAAATAAGTGTTATAACATTAAATAAAGGTGTTAAATTAATTATATGATGAAAGTGATAATTTGGAACCCATCAAGCATACATTTCATCAAAAATCTCTCAAAATACGTGTTGGTTATGTCATTTTTATAAATTTAATGACCTTTTATTTTGAAATACTAACATTTGTTTCATTTTTTATGTCTTACAACCTTATGCATAGTCATATATATTATCACTTGAACTTTTATGTAAGAGATTTAATTTAAGCACTGTCCAACACCATATACACCTATAATCATGTACAAGGATATTAAAATGCCTAATAGACACTTTATCACTTTGGTTTATAGAAAATAAAATGATCTAAACTAAGTGATGGAATGCTTATAGTGCAAAGTGTACTAGTCTCCTAATAAAAATTCTAACTTCATGTGTTTAACTCTTTATGATCTGATTAAATTCATTGTGTAACTTCAAAAGCTATGTATTTTTATGTGTATAGATATGAGGTTAATTTGGTAGTTTTATTCACTATTTTTATGCCAATGTCCTTTTCCATGTATGTTGTTTCTTTCTCTTGTGTGTGTTGTGTGTCGTTTCATGAATTTTTTTTTTTTTTTTTTTTGCTTTTTGTTAATGCATTATTTAGTTGTTTAGGATTTAGTATTGTTTAAAACATATAATTTAAAAGTTTTATTTAGTTTTTTTTAAGCTCATAGATATTAGTTTTTATTTTATTTTATATAGTATCATGTTAAGTCATTTTTAAACATATTTTAATAGTCTTTTAATGTTTTTACATGTCTAGTCATAAAGTTTTAGAGTAAGGTTCAAAAGTATAAAATTAGTTAAGTGTTAACAAATAATACTTATGTTTTTAATTTCTCTTCATTAAAATATTATCTATTAATTATAATAGATCATATTATCAATATATAAGAGGTGTTAATGTAAATTTTCAAATTTAAGTTCCCATTCATGATCTATGGTTGATGTGTTCCCATGTGAATGGTTGATAAGAGGTATATGGGTTCACTCTTTACCTTCATTTAGTGTGTGTAGACATGTATCTTAATGTTAGTACTAGGAAAAAAATTAGTATGCACATTATTTTAGAAGATATAATTTTGTAAATAGTTTGTACATTCAATTTGCATAAGTGAATAGTAGATATTTGTCATGACCACACATGCTTAGAAGATTGACTTTGACTAATTATCAAAATTATTTTAATATTATTATGTTATGTAGACATTTATTATAAACATTATTTGATATTCATAACATTATTTATTGGTTTTAATTATATTTTAATCATTCTTGGAGTATTTATTGAGTTTATGATATTCCTTATTATTGTTGACTATGATTGGATACTAATGATATTTAAGTGGATTAATTGTAGGTATGCAATAGATAAGCTTAGGTTAGAGGTAGAAGCTAGGTGATCAGTGGCAAAGACAAGATACATAGGTAAAACACAATAGTGATGTAATATTATCCAAAACCTAAGTTAAACCTTTATCTTATTCATTATGTTTATAGCTATATTTTTGGTTAGAATAAATTATTAGCTAGTAGGTTTTTGTGTCATCATTTATCTTTTGTCTCTTTATATTTAACTAGGAAATCAATTGGATAGTTTGATATGAATGTGAATTATACCCACATTCATGATAAACTTAAAAAAATGGATGCCACTCAAAGGTTGAGTGATATTTTGATGAGTTTGAGAATATTTGTTACAAGATAGGTTCAAGTCTATGTATGAAAATGTAATGAAATACTAGAAGTGGAAGGCTAACACTATGATTATGAAGTCCATTATGTGACATAGGTAATTATTTTATTCAGTTAGTTTGATATAACTAATGAATGGTTATATGCATTAATATAGTCCATAAGGGACTAGGGCTTACATTTGATAATGTCATGTTTGAATCTCAAACCATAAGTCATGAGACTTATGTTGAGGGAATGGTGATTAAAATGTTTTAATGTGAATTGAACCCTAAGTTTTAACTTGGGTTGAGGGTAAATTTAATAGAGGGAGTTAAGTTATCCAACCATGAGTGAAATAATTGACTTCATAAAATTTATGAATCATGTTTATTATCATTTTGGAAGGCTCTCAATTTTGCATGATAGACTATACGATGCTTGGGAAGCATGCACGTAAGGGTGGAGTTCTTGAATAAAAAATTTATGAAAATATTTAATGGAATTTTTTATGCTATATCATGCATGATTACTAAAAATATAAATTATTGGAAGTTACACTTAGTGAAACACACATTTTTACCAAATGGAATAGTCACTTCCAATGGTGGATAAAAATATGGGGAAAAAACAAAGAAGAAAGGAAGAGGAAAGGAAGAAAATATAAGATAGATGAAAAGGTAGAAAAGAGACTTGTGTGGGCTATAAATCCTTCCTAGTATATATTTAGATTAGATAAACTATTAAGTTTCATTTTGAATTGTAGGGTTGTAATAAATGCATGCATTCACTAATATGAAAAATGTATGGGGTTGGAATAGTTTTCATGCATAAAACTAGCATTCATTGTGAATGTCACTTGGTATATGATACTTGATAGGGTTAGATATTTTAGGTAACTTACCCATAAATGATAAATATTAACTAATAGAAGGGTGAAATGAACTAGTTGTATTTTTTTGTTGATTAGATATTTGACATGTTTGTGAGTTTTCTTTATTTGGGTGCAAACCCTAGTTTTGGGTATTTTAATTTATAGTGTGTTGAAGTGATTGTTATTCTTTGAACCCATTATTTAGGATTGTATCAAATATGGGTA
The DNA here is from genome assembly GCA_037957365.1 of Torreya grandis. NCBI lineage: Eukaryota > Viridiplantae > Streptophyta > Pinopsida > Cupressales > Taxaceae > Torreya > Torreya grandis. Next base: position 15,131 of record JARHVA010003801.1, on the reverse strand, counting down.
GTTAAAATTTTAAACCCTAGGCTATGGTCAATATTGCATTGTTATTTTAGATTGGTTGAGTGTTGTGTTTTTATGGCCAAGTTCCTACTTTCATCTCCAACTGATGGTTGGAATGGATAGGGAAACCTATCTATGGTTGAGATTATCTCGAACATGTGGATGGATTTGACTATAAAATATTCTCTATGGGAAAACTTATATGTGGAAGGTTTATCTATTATAAGGACTACTAGCAAGATGGTTATTATCTTTATGTGAAATCATGTATTTGATTTGAATAAACCATGCATGGAAGTCTAATTTGTTCACTATTTGGTGTATGCATGTAAATATTATAGGTTTATACTCATTTAGAAAATAAAATTTTTGAAACGTATCATGAACCTTGTAGGGTATATATTGGTATCATTGAAATGTATTGTAACATCCTTAAATTCTATTGTTTATGGTAAAGATATTGGATATGTCATGCATTATGTAAAATATCAAATGTTCATGTATCTTATTATAAATAATAGAGTTTTAGGGTATAGCTTATGTTCTTTGAATGGAATTGGTAATGTTATAGTTCCTTGATGTCAATTGTTTATCTTGGAGTGAACAACATAAATGAAAAATATTATGTGCATGGAAATTTTTATACCTTTTTGATATTTAATATTTTTGGTAAATAAAAATTTATGATTTTATATAATTGATTTATTGCAAAATAATTGTTCTTGATCAATTTGTATATGAAGGTAAAGTATCGATCTAGAAAATAATTTATGGAGTTCCAGGTCACTGTTGTATTCATTGTTAACATTCTTATTATGAAGATATGGATGTCTTAACATGGTGTTCCTATTATTTAAGGGATTATTTTATTGTGTGGTGTTTTTAATATGAATATTAGGTTATGGAAATTGGAATAGTTACCTAGAACTAGGTATTCATGTGTTTCTATATTTTATTACAGGAGAATGAATTCATTTTGTTGATGAATGATATAACTCATGAGGAAAGAAAAAATAGAATGGGTACTCATCAATGTAAGTATATACATTTGACATTGATTATGGATAGTTGTATTATTATCATGGTTGTTCATGATGTTTTTGAAAAATTATAATTTATATTGTGTATATCTTGATTTGGTTGATTACTAGTCACTATAGTTTGAATTTTGTATTATGTTCACTACCATAGTAATTAGCTATGTTGATCTCCATTCAATGGTATAAGTGAATGTGTTTGTTAACAATATTAAATTTATTACCTTCCAAGCTATTAACTGGTAAGGATTTATAATAGGATATGTTTTAGCATGTAGGTTGTGAATAATGTAAACTAGTTACATTCATGTACATTCAAAAGTTTTCATTAACTGTGTATAAGTATTTTAATAGTTTTTAATACATTGGTGTATTTGGAATGATTCTTTTATTCTCTTTTTTGATTTGGTACGTGTTAATGATTGTTGGTGTGAAAATTATTTAAGGTAGAATGTTATGTGAGTTAGAACTTGATGCCATAATGACAGTGGACTAAAATGATCAGGGCTTTTTGTATTTAGGTGAAGAATTGATTATTTACACTAAAAAGTTTTTTAATGACACCAAGAGTTAATTGGTTTGGAAATGATATTTGATATTCAGTATCCATATATATATATATATATATATATATATATATATATATATATATATATATATATATATATATATATATATATATATATATATATATATACATGTATTTATGTATTTGAAAAAATGAAAGAATATAAATTCCAGGCATACATGTGTGTGTGTGTGTGTGTGTGTGTGTGTGTGTGTGTGTGTGTGTGTGTGTGTGTCCATAATAATGAATATTATGACTTATATGTTTATATCAAGTTGTATATATATATATGGTCTCCATACATTATTAATGAGCATTAACATAGGTGTCATAAATCCTTCTTTTTGAATTAAAGTATAGTGACTTTCATTTATGCTAGTAAGAGGGATCTTGAAATGATGTTAATTTAACTAACATAAGATTTTTAATATGTACCATTGTAATAATTATTACTTGAGAAGTGGAGTTGCATAACAAGAGGCGAAGTATTATGTTGTAGAGGTCATAACATGATTTCAACTGAAGTTATTTTAATTGGATATCAATACGTATATGTTTGTGTATATTTATGTGTAAATAGAAATAAATAATCATGTGAATTTAAGTGAATAACCTTGATATTTAATGGATTAAATCTACTTGGTGTGATTTCAGTTATAAACATCTTAGGTGGCAATAATATAAAATTAGTGCAAATTATCTTAAGAGATTATTACATTTAAAATCTAATCTATTGCATATAAAAATTAAATGTGGATAATAAAGCAAGTGAGGATCCCATATTAGCATGTTAATCATGAACCAATCTCTTAGAGTTATTATAAGATAATAAATGGTCATGAGACAAGGCTATAGCTACAGGTTTGCTTATTATTATTTAAAGGTTCATTTGATCTATGTATTGCATCAGATGAATTTGTTAATATTTGCTATATGTGTTAATGTATAAATGATCTAGGCGGGCATATTTTATAAAATATATGATTGGAAACCATAGAGTGTGATGAGCATGGATATTGATGGATTCCACTCATGTTTATTCTTTAGTGGGCTCACAACCTTAACATGAGTGTGCAAATTCATTAAATATTTTATATGTATGTCTATATCTAAGTCTTATGGATCCTTTCAGTATGATATTAGTACCTCTCTTATTGATGATTATTTGGGATGGTTAAATCAATTTGTTGTTTCCTATAATGATCTAATCAAACACATGGAGAAATGTAAATATGTTGTTGTTATTTTATGCTATATGTGTGTATTTTATAGTATGGGTTCAAAGCTAATAGTGTATGAAAAAATATGATAGGGATTCAAATCATGTCACTAACATGGAGTTCAAAATTGGGTTAGAATGAATCATTGTGAACACCTTATGAAAGATGTTATGCATGCTAATTTTTGTGAGCTTGTCTAATTATGTTTAATAATATAGAATTTTTTTAATTCTTGAATCATTTTTTTCTAGATAATGAATTATTAGTTGGATCATAATCTTTATTTTCCTAAATTTTAAATTTTATGGAAAAATTGAGGTTATGATAGTTAGTATTAGAGCCTTTATTATGCCTAATTATATTTTTTTTGAAAATATGATTTAATAATGCATGTCTATGTGTTAGGATGATTATAACTAGAGAAACATGAAACCCTTGGAATGTGAGTAGTGATTTAGTTGAAAAAAATAAATAGGATCAACATGATCATGCTAACATAGAGGTGGAAAAACATGGCATCCATGCAACCAATCAAGATAATCCTAAACAAGTTCTTAAAGAATATAATGTTGTACTACATGACATTCTGGGTACATTTCATGGTATCCAAAGGAAAATTGAAGGCCTAGGCCAAATATTGAATCACCTAGAAAATTTTCAAGGAGGGCAAGACGATAGGCTTTATAATGAAAATCCACTAAGACATGAGGTTGTAAAAACTATTATTAAGGAGTTGAATAAACTTCCTCCTCCCATGTATTATGGTGAAAAAAATAGTGATGTCATTGAGGCATGGGTGATTAACTTGTAAAAGCATTCCATAGTACATAATGTGAGTTCTAATGTTAAAACATGCATCATAGCTTACCAGTTGGTAGGTGATAAAACTTTATTTTGGAACCATTTTTATTCACTAAAAGGGTAAAATTCCGTGATTCTTGAGAAAATTTTGAGAAATAATTTAGAAAAATATATCTAAATAATATCTACAAAGAGTATAAATTTATGAAGTTTCAGCTACTAAAGCAGGTTACCAAGTTGGTATTTGAGTATGAAAATAAGTTTCTAGGACTCCTGCATCTTTTTTATTACATGTTAGAAAAATAAAATAAGGTAACTATTTTTAGGTTTGGGTTAAATGAGATACTCATGCATGATTTAAATATGACTAACACAAAGACTTTAATTATTTTTCTATAATTTGCACACCATGCTAAAGAAAAAGAGAAGTCTCACCAAAGAGCAAGGCTAGAATTTTAGAACAACAAACAAGGAAAGTATAAGTCCTCAATACCTATGATAAGTAGTAATTTTAAGAAAAATGAATCTAAATGGTTTGTTAGAAAGAGTTATAATTCTATAAATAATTTTTAGAATAAAAAGGTGTCTGATTCACATTATTTTGTAAATAAGGATGCTGGAAACAATAAATAATGGAACTTCCATGGGCCAGCCACAAGAGAGAATACCATTTTGATTTCAATAAATATTAATTTAAATCCTTGTGAATTAAATGACAACTATTACTTTAATGAAAAACCTAAGTTTAAGGACAATCACAAGGTCTACATAGTTATAGATAATAGAAATGTAGAATTTTAGTCAACACCTATTGAGATAAGATGTATAATTTATGTATTTTATTTATCTACTTTGATTGATTCAGGGGCCATGTATATCTTTATTTCTCCTTTGAATTCATTGAAGTTTAAAATTAAACAAATTATACTTAGATGAGGTTGGAAAATGGAGTTTGGCACTAGGAGGAAGGTGACTATTGATGAATGTTTAGAACAAGATGATTTGAATAAAGGTAGTTTTAATACTTGTGTAAACCTATTCCTTGCTCCCTTTGCATCCTATGACATCATCTTTGGCATGTATTTATTACAATAACATAAAGTTAAGTTGTATTTATCTAATAAAATGGTTAAATGCTTAGATGATGATGTAAATTCTATAGTGATTCAAGTGATCGACAACTCATCTAGACTATGAATACTTTCAACCATTCGTATTAGAAAAGTGGTGAGGAAATGGTGTCAATTGTATTATTTCAAACTGAATAAGAAATCTATGGGAAAAAAATCCCTACTCCAAGAGCATCCAATTTTAGATGAGTTCATAGATGTTTTTCCATAAAATTTACCAGGTTTACCTCCCAAGAGGGTACTTAACTTTTCCATTGATGTAGTACTTGGTACAATACATGTATCTAAGGAACCTTACCAGATGAACATTGTTGATTTAAGAGATTCAAAAGTATAACTTCAAGAGGTGTTAGATAAGGGAATGATACATCCTAGTGTGTCACCTTAGGGATCTCTATTAGTGTTTGTTAATAATAAGGATGTGACACTTAGGTTGTGCATCGATTACAAAATGTTCAACAAGGTCATAATCAAGAATAAATATCATATTCCTCACATAGATGACCTCTTTGATTAAATGAAAGGATTTATTGTCTTTTCAAAGATATATCTTAGATTTGGGTATCACCAAATCCACATAAAAGATGAGGATGTTCATAAGACTAAATTTAGAACTAGATATGTACATTATGAATTTGTAATCATTCTATTTGGACTAACAAATGATCCTAAAAAAATTATGAATTTAATGAACACTATGTTTTAGTATTTTATTGATAAGTTTGTGTTGGTTTTCTTAGATGATATTATAATATATTTAAAGAATGCAAAGGATCATGAACAATACTCAAGGCTAGTCTTGAAATGTTTGAGGTAGTATAAACTATACATAAATTTGTCCAAATGCTCTTTCTTTCAATTTGAAATCCATTATTTAGGTCACATGATTTCTAAAGGACTTAAGGAAGATACTAAAAATATCACAATCATTAATGAGTGGCTAGCTCCCAAGAATGTACATGAGGTAATAATATTCATGGGGCTTATTTTTTAGTATCAAAGGTTTGTACAATATGTTTCTAGGATTGTTCCCTCTATAACTTCATTGCAAAAGAAGGGGGAGAAATTTGATTAACCTCCTAAGTGTGAAGTAAATTTTCAAGAGTTAAAACATTTGTTGATTATAGCTTTTATTTTAACTATATCATATCCCAATGGTAATTTTGAAATATGGGTAGATGACTATAAGGTGGGAATTAGATCTATACTAACTCAAAATTGTAAGGTGGTTTCCTATGTGTCTAGAAAGCTCAAGACCCATCATTAAAACTACCTTCCTCATGATTTAGAGTTAGTTATTATCATTCATGCATTAAATAAATGGAATCATTTATGTTGGATAATTAATTTAATATTAAATCAAATCATTTTAGTCTTGTGCACTTGTTTACTCAAGATGAGTTGAATATAAGGCAAAGAAGATGGCAATAATTTGTTAGTAATTTTGATGACATTGATTATGTGAAAATAAATGATAATAGAGTGGTTGATGCATTAAATAGGTGAACCTAAGTTATTTCCATATTGGTATTATTTTTTTATTTTAAAAATTATGTGCTTAAAGAACATAAAATTGATTCTTAATGCCTTAAAATCTATGTTGAGTTAAAAACAAGAAGTTTTGATTCTAATTTTTTAGTTGATTATGATGGTTTTCTAAGAGACAAAGTAGGATCTTTGTCCTATGTTTTGGAAATATGAGAGATCAAGTGTTGAATGAAGTGTATCTAGCACCTCATTACACACATTTTAGTGTTAATAAGATGACACAAGAGATAAAAGGGTTGTATTTCTAGCCTAGACTTAATAAATATGTTGTTGTCTATGTAGCCAAGTGATTGGAATGTTAGCATGTGAAATTTGAGCATGGTCATCTTAGAGGCTTACTTTATCCTTGTGTCATTCCAGAAAGGAAATGGGATATTGTATCTATGTATTTTTATCATGGGATTACCTAAATATCATAATAGACATGATTTAATCTTGGTTGTGATTAAGAAATTCACTAAAGTGGCTCACTTTATGGCTGATAACATCACTGATGATGTTTTTATTCATACCAAAAGGCTTATAAAATAAGTGGTACTATGTCATAGTGTACCTGAAGTGATCATTTCAAATAGAGATAAGTGTTTCACTTCTTAGTTTTGGCAAACTATGATGGTTGATTTTGGTACAAAGCTAAATTTTAATTCATCCTATCATCTAGAAAAAAATGGGTAGATTGAAATATTGAATATGATTTTGGAAGATATGCTATGGGTGTATGCCATAGATTAGTATTATAAGTGGGAAGACTTCCTATAATTGATAGATTTTTTTTATAATAACACCTACCATTAAGTAATCAAGATGACACCATTTGAGGCCTTATATGGGTAAAAATATAGAATACCTTTGGGTTGTAATAGCTTGGAAAACCATGTGTTTTTGGTCTAGAATTTTTACAAGATTATGATTATAAAATGGATATTGTTAAATAAAGATTAAAGGCTACATCTGATCATCAAAAAAGCTACATAGATTTGAAAATATCTCATAGAGAATTTAAAGTTTTAAATGAAGTATTTCTAAGAGTAAGACCTTGGAAAATCTCAATAAATTTAATCAAAGTTGTTAAATTATCACCACGTTATGTTAGACCTTTTGACATAGTATAAAATATAATTCAATGGCTTATCATCTCAATCTTCCTCTATCTAGAATCCATGATGTTTTTCATGTAGCATTGTTAAGAAAATATGTTTTAAATCCCTCACATGTTTTAAATTGTGATAATATTTAGGTGGAAGGTGAGGAAATAATTCATCTAAAGCCTATTAAGATCTTGGCTCAACATAGCATTGATCTAAAAAAAAATTGCATCAAGTATTGGTCTAATGGGATCAAATGGGACAAAGAAGGACTACCTAGGAAGATGATTTGTTTTCTAATAGAATTATCCTTATTTATTTTAGGCTTTGAGGAAAATGTCATTTTTAAGGTAGGGTGGATGTCATGACCACACCTTCCTAACACATTGAGTTTAACTAATTATCAAAACTATTTTAATATTATTATGTTATGTGGACATTTATTATAGATATTATTTGATGTTCAGAACATTATTTATTTATTGGTTTAAATTAAATTATAATCATTCTTGTATTATTTAATGAGTTTATGATAGTAATAATTTTTATTAATTGTGATCAGATACTGTTGATGTCTATGTGGATTGATTGTAGGTATGTAACATATAATCATAGGTTAGAGGTAGAATCTAGGTGCTTAGTGTCAAAGACATGGTACACAGGTAAAACATAATAGTGATGAAATAGTGTCCAAAGCCCAAGTTGAAACTTTTTCATGGTCATTCTATTTATATATGTGTTTTCAATTTGGATTTCATTATTGTTTAGCTAGTTTTTGTGTCATCATTTGTCTTTTATCTATTTTTAGTTAACTGAGTAATCACCCATGTATTTTGATATGAATGTGATTTATATCCACATCCATGATACACTTAAATAAAAAGGATGCCACCCTAATGTTGAGGGATCTTTTTAAAACTTTTTGATATTTAATATTTACAATAAATAAAAATTTATGGTTTTTTATAATTGATGTATTGTGAAATCATTGTTCTTGATTAATTTATGTATGAAGATAAAGTATCGATCTAGAAAATGATTTATGGAGTTACATGTCACTACTGTAGTCATTGATAAAATTATTTTATGAGGAGATGGTTGTATTAACATGTTTTTCATATTCTTTAATGGATTATTTTATTGTGTGGTATTTTTGATATCAAGATTAAGTTATGGAAAGTGGAATAGTTACCTACAATTAGGTATTCTTATGACTATATATTTTATTATAGGAGAATGAATTCATTATCTTTATGAATGATATAATTTATGATGAAATAAAATAAAATGGGTGCTCATTAGTGTAGGTATATGCATTTAAAAATTATTATGGATATTTTTATTATTATCATTTGAATATCATGTATGTACATGATGTTTATGCAAATTTAGAATTAATATTTTGTCATCTTGAGTTGGTTGATTACATAATCACTATAGTTTTAATTTTATATTATGTTCACTACCATATCAATTAGCTATGTTAATATCCATGCAATGGTAGAAGTGAATGTGTTTGTTAAGAATCTTGAAGCTATTACCTTCCAAGATATGAATTGGTAATAATTTGTAATAGGATATGTTTCAGCACGTAGGTTGTGAATAAAGTAAACTAGTTACATTCATGTACATTCAAAAATTTACATTAACTATGTATAAGTATTTTCTTAGTTTTAAATACATTTGTGTATTTAGAATGATTCTTCAGCTATTATTTTTTATTTGGTATGTGTTAATTATTATTGGTGTGAAAATATTTAAGTTAGAATGTTATGTGAGTTATAAATTGATTCCATTATGGTAGTGGACTAAAATGATCAGGGGTTTTTTAATTTGGATGAAGAATTGATTATTTATATTGAAAAGTTTTTTAATGACACCAAGATTTAAATGGTTTGTAATTCAGATTTGATAGCTTCGATAAATATATTTTTATATATTCATGTATGTATGTATGTATGGCTGACATTTATATTCTTCCATATTTTTAAAACCAAAATCATATGCATATAATTTGTATACATTCTTAATGACCATTGACGTAGGTGACATAAATCCTTATTTTTGAATTAAAGTATAATGAATTTAATTTATGATAGTAAGAAGGATCTTGAAATGTTGTTCATTTAATGAACATAATGGTTTTAATATGTACCATGTTACTAATTATTACTTTGGAAGTGGAGTTGTGTAATACGAGGTGAAGTTTATTTTTGTAAAGGACATAACATGATTTCAACTAAAGTTATTTTTGGATATCAATAATATGTGTTTATGTATATTTATGTGGAAACATACATATAAATTAAAAAACATGTGCATAAATAAGTGGATAACCTCAATATTTCATGGATTAAATCTACTTGGTGTGATTTAAATTATAAATATCTAAGGTGGTGGTAATATAAAATAGGTGCAAATTATCTTAAGAGATTATTGCATTTATAATCTGACCTATTGCATGAAAAACTTAAATGTAGATAAAAAGCAAGTGAGGATATTGTATTAGCATGTTAATCATGAACCAATATCTTTTGGTTTTTTTGTGAGAAGAAATGGTCATGATGCAAGGCTACATCTATAGGTATGCTTTTTATTATTTAAAGAGTCATTTGATATATGTATTAAATTAGAGGAATTTTTTAATATTTGGTGTATGTGATAATATATAAATAACCCAAGAGGGTAGATTATATAAGAGATGTGATTGGAAACCATCTAATGTTTCAATCACATATATCAATGAGTTCCACTCATATTTATTCTACAGTGGGCTCAAAAACTTAACACAGGTGTGTAAATTTAGGAATTTTTTTGGATGTATCTAGATTTAAGTCTCAAAGATCCTTTTGGTATGATAATGGTGCCTTATTTTTTGATAATTAATTGGGTATGGTTAAATCAATTAGTAATTCCCTATAATAATCTAATCAAGCACATAGATAAATTTAAAGATGTGACCATTCTTTTATATTGTATGCGTGGATTTGCTAGTATGGATTCAAAACCAATATTGTATAAAACATTTTGTTAGGGATTCAGGTCATGTCACTAAAATGGAGTTCAAAATTGGGTTATAATGTATCCTTATGAATTACCTTGCATTATGAAAGATTTTTTGCATGCTAATTTTTGTGAGTTTTTCTTATTATGGCTAATAACACATACTTGTTTTGATTCTCGAATTATTTCCACTAACTAATGAATTTTTAGTTATATCATAATCTTTGTTTTACTATGCTCTAAATTTTATATAAAAATTTAGGTTATGATAATATTATAAGGATGTTTTTTAGTTTGTGATATGATTTGAATTCTATTATACATGATATTATAAAATTATATATTGTAATTTTTAAGTTCAATAGTTAATTAATCTATTTATGTCTTATATTTTGTGTAAAAGCTAACCAAATATATTATTTCCATAATAAACATGTTGACTAGACTAAATAATAAGTCATAGGCTATGAAGTATGTGTTTCCTCTTCATTAGGACCACTTAATGCAAGCGAGACTCTAATTTGGTTTTTTACTCCACTCTTTGTGAGGACATTGAGTGACACATGAATTATGTTAGACCTTCACTCAGGCATGAGATCCCTAGGATTTATTATATTAGGCATGAGTGTCCTAAAAAAATTATAGATTTAGTTTTTTCCTTACATGACTTGTTTTTTCACATTTCACCAGATCAAATGAAGGCATATTCTTCAACCATCTATGTCTAGTTTAAAATCATTTATGATAAGAAATTCAGCACTCTTTATTAGTATTTTGAATTCATTATTCTTCTACCATTTAGTTACATCATCTAGCCATTTTTCATACTACATAGAAGTACTCCCTTGTTTGGATTAAATCTCATGGCCTTTCTAGATAGATTGGTAGTATCCTTGCATGTAGATATTCTAGTATATATAATGTCTTTATTTATCTCTCTCTCTCTCTCTCTCTTTTTTTTTTGGGGGGGGGGGGGGGGGGGGGGGGGTGGGGGGGGCGGGTTTGTGATGGGGTGGGGGATGGTCGGGGATTTATAATTTAATTTCATTGATTTATAAATTCTCATGTGGGGTTTGTTTTTTTAGCCTAGTCTACCTTCATGTATGTGCATTTTATCTTGCACCCTTTTCTTATATCGATTATAGGTGACATTGTCTCTCCCTTCACCATTAGTGACATACTTGATATCCTTTAGCTATTTTGTGACCTATTATATATTTTTTAACATCTATTTGGTGTTTGAGTAGTGAATTCATTCCACTTGTATGGATATGTAAAAAAAATCACCATATATCTTACTACTATTCAACACAACCATGTTTGAGAATGGATTAGTCCACCTTGAAGTCTTTTCAAGTGCTTAATTTTTTTAATTGGGTCTATATATGTGTATATAATGTAATTTTAATAGTTTTTAGCAAGCTCAACATCCCCACATAACTTCTCAAACCTCTAACCAAGTTTCTAAGCCATCCCTTTTTTGGTGGATTCAAAAATTTTGAATAATTTATGAACCAATAGTTTTTGTTGGTTCAAACTTCAAAACAATTTATGAGACAATTTTGTTTGGTGTTTTCAAAATATATAAAAATATTATTGATCCAACCTTTTTTTGGTATTTTTCAATTTTATACATTCATTTTTTTTAATAAGATAAATATAAAATTCTAGGTCATTTATAAGGAGTAAGTTATATAATATTTAGATTTATTTTCATCCACTCCACACATTCAACATTATGGGGGATATGTATGGTTATAATTATTTTAAATTGGTTTTATTATAGCTTCATTATTTTGGAACATAATTGATATCCAAATATAGATTTTTTTTTTATGACCATTTATTTGGTGATTTTTTTTACTTTTGACACATCATTTGACATATTGATAATCTCCTTAGAGCTATTATGGTGTATACATTGTCAAATTATCTTCTTCAATGATAGATTAGTGGATTAAAACCTCTCATGTACTTTTGATTTCTTCACTATTTGGCCATTTAATTTAATTTTTTATGGTGGATTATCCCACCTAGTGTAAGCTTTATTGGTTGATTAACACACCCAATGCATACATTTTGTGATAGATAATCCCATTCTACTTCAACATTCTGATGCACTATTTGTTTTTTATATTTCTCATTATCTCCTTGTTTCATTATAATCTACCTTATGTCACTTAAATTGTTTATTTTTTGTCTTTTAATAGACCATTGTAGTGTATCTCATTTTTTCCATTGT